>JAFEMH010005798.1:0-148983 GCA_022495995.1 Adenophora triphylla var. japonica
TAATGAGCTCTAAAGATTAAACCCATTCGCACCACTCATTCAAATCCGAGAAATCGCATTCGAAAAGTGGCGATCACGAATCTTCATCGCGGGAGATTCCGCCTGTCCTCAAGAGGTCCATCTGATCTCTGCATGCTTTCTCGTGATAGGTGATTCTCAAAGCCTCAAATAAATACAAAAAGGATGCCGCCCGGGCCCCGTGCATCTCGCATTGTGCAATCGCCTGTTCGGAAATGAAATTACCCGGATCCGAGAGGCCTCGCGCCCGCATCCGGCATTCTTTCGCGTTGGAGGTGTCTCGCCGTTTTGCTTTCGCATTTTGTAGAGTCGCCACGCCGTTTTTATTAAGCCCAAAACATTGAAGGGCACGCTTAAAGATAAATTTTAAACCTGTTGTGTGATGAGATTTTGAGTTCGGAGGTCGATGACTCCTAGAAGAGAATATTAGAATATTAGAGCTCACCCGAGTAGCCTCGTAAAACGAGTCTTTCTGATACCCCTAATATCCTTTAAAAGTTGTGTGTGTGTGTGTGCTTTTAAAAATGCATGTCAGACGGGATGTCTACATTGTATTGAAATGTATTGAAATAGAATAGGAAGGAAGCCTTACCAATGTTGGTTCGTGTCCTGCTCTTCCGCAGGGAATAAGTGTTTTAAGGTCGGAGTAGCGTTCCTGGCAGACGGATTGCTTGGGAGATGCCGGCTGTCTCGCGACGGGGCAGTTTCGCGTGAGTCGAGGTTGTAGGCCGCGCTCGCGCAGGTTCGGCGTGCGTGGGATCGTCGGGATCACTCGGGCAGGTTCGGCGTGCGTTGTGGTGGCGTGAGTCACCTGGCGTAGTTTCGGCGTGGTTTGGGATCGTCGGCTTGACTGAAAGAGCCGGACACCTGTGGAAAGACCAGCAAGGCCTCTGAGTACCACGAGCGGGCCTCGCAGTACCCTCGAGAGTGCCTCTGGGCGCCGCGGAGCCGCCTCTGGGAGCGCGAGAGGCTTCTGAGCACCTCTAGGGGGTTCTCAAGGCCTCGGAAGGATCCGAAGGGGCCGGGAATGCCTCGAAAGGTCTTAGAGGGGGAGCCGAAGGCTTAGGAGGAAGAGAGAAGCTGGAGGTGTGAAAATGAGGAGGGGGAGCCCTCTATTTATAGTCTCAGATACATTTGCAAAGAGGTCCGTACTGACCTCCTTGGTTATCCAGATTTTGGTTTTCCTCGATTTGAGTGGAATATGCAATGATGGTGAATATTCCGAAATGATGATGTCCTCAGCAAAGCAGGTCCGTGACACCATCTTGACATGCAAAGAGGTCCGTACGACCAAGTCTCGCATTTAGGGAAACCATCATTTCTCCCTGGATTTGAGGGAATATTGTGGACTTTAAGGGATTCAGTGAATTATGGAAACAAAGAGGTCCGTACGGACCTATATTGCTTTTCCAGCTTCCTCGAAAAATTCCCGAAAGGTCCTTTTGTCCCTTTTTATCCTGCAGGGCTCCTCCCTTGGTTTGGTTGGGGGTTTGAGAGGGTTTTGAGTGAGAGAGGTCTCGAGACTCGCGTGGATGAGTCTCGCGGTGTTTCCCGGGTTTGAAAGGGAGTGATCCGCATTGGGGTACTTACACAAGCCCTCGACGACGTCACTTACGAAAGAAGTGGGGTCGCCGATAAGATAAGTGGTCCTAACTGGATCGCGTGGCCGGGAGAGGAAGTGACCGTGAGGGTCAGCCAGGACGTGGCGGTGTCCTTTGGGTGACCGTTTAGGTCAATAGGCCGGACCCCGTGATAGGATTCCTACGTATCCCGGCGGAATCAAGCCCTCGGTCGTAGTTCGCGGTGGGGTGAGTGTCTCGTGAATACGCGGCGAGGGTGCCCTCGAAGTGTCGGTGACCGCCGAGGCCAGAGGACGGCGGCGAAGGCCCTAGTGACCGTGCGATAAGACGGCGGCGTCCGGGTGACCGTAGATAAATGTGCGGACGTGGCGGCGCTCCCGCGACCGATAAAGCCGTATAGGACGCGACAAGTGACGTGGTGGCGTCCTGGGTGACCGTATAGGTCGGATGGTAAGGACGTGGTGGCGTCTGGGTGACCGTATAGGTCGGATGATAAGGACGCGCGGCGTCCCGGGTGACCGTATAGTCGGATGGGACGTGCGGCGCCTGGTGACCGTATAGGTCGGTGATAAGGACGTGGTGGCGTCCGGGGTGACCGTATAGGTCGGTGATAAGGACGTGGTGGCGTCCGGGTGACCGTATAGGTCGAGATGGTAAGCGACGTGGTGGCGCCCGGGCGACCGTATAGGTCGGATGGCAAGGACGTGGTGGCGTCCCGGTGACAGTGATAAATCGGTGATAAGGACGTGGTGGCGTCCTGGGTGACCGTATAGGTCAGTGATAAGGACGTGGTGGCGTCCTGGGTGACCGTATAGGTCAGTGATAAGGACGTGGTGGCGTCCGGAGTGACCGTATAGGTCGGATGGTAAGGACGTGGTGGCGTCCTGGGTGACCGTATAGCCTGATGGGTGAAGGACGCGGTGGCGTCCTGGTGACCGTATAGGTCGGATGGTAAGGACGTGGTGACGTCCTGGGTGACCGTATAGGTCGGTGATAAGGACGGGGTGGCGTCCCGGGTGACCGTATAGGTCGGTGATAAGGACGCGCGGCGTCCCCGCGACCGTGATAGGTCGGTGATAAGGACGTGGTGGCGCCCCGGGTGACCGTATAGGTCGGTGATAAGGACGTGGTGGCGCTCCGGGTGGCCGACCGTATAGGTCGGTGATAAGGACGTGGTGGCGTCCTGGGTGACCGTATAGGTCAGTGATAAGGACGTGGTGGCGTCCGGGGTGACCGTATAGGTCGGTGATAAGGACGTGGTGGCGTCCTGGGTGACCGTATAGGTCGGTGATAAGGACGTGGTGGCGTCCTGGGATGGAAATTTTACGATTTTCCTAATCGGGTGGTTTAAGGCCTTCCGGCCGAGATAGTTGTGAGGACTTGAATCGTCTTCTCGATTGCGGCTGGTGCCACTCGGAGGACTTTGAATCGTCTTCTAGCCGCAGTGTGGAGGCGCGGCCGCCTGTGATTCGAGAGGCGTAGATGCCATTTGTGTTTTTGCATGTCGATGTAGAAGGTTGGACTTACGATGATCGGCCGGTGCTTGAGTTGCCGTTGAAGTAGGCAAGGATGATGGCCGATGATTGCTTCACCATTTGGCGTTGGGAGGCGCTTCGTGCCTTGGGACTTGTACTCTGAGATGTCAGTCTTTCGCGTGCTTGTTTTGCCGCTGAGCGGGCGAGGATGATGGTCGGTCTCTGGGATATGCGCCTTGTATGACTTCCTTTGACTTGTTGGGGGAGGAGCTCGGGCTTACTTTGATGGCCGGTGCTTGCGTTGCCGTTGAGGCGGGCGAAGTTCGGGCTTACATCCGACTCGCCGGTGCTTGAATTGTCGGGGGATGCATGACCTGTACGGGCCCTCTTCGCTGGGAAGATGAATTCGACCTTCCGGCCGAGTTGTCGCTGAGCTGCTTGGGGGCGCTTTGTGCCTTGATATTCGTGGCCGGGAGGTGTCGGCTCCTTCTTGAATTGCCGTTGGAGTGGGCGAGGATCGGTCTTACGTTTGATGGCCGATGGTTGATTTGCCGTTGAGGGGCGGAACGGTACATCGCGGCCTGGCTTACATCTGAATGCCGGGTTGATTTGCCGGATGCCAGGGCTGGCCCTCTTCCTCGGGGAAGATGAATTCGGACCTTCGCTGGCGAGTTGTCGCTTGACGCTTGGCGCCGGGTGATATTCGTGGCTTGGCGAGGACCTGCCTTCGCCGACTGATTTGCCGTTGAAGTGGGCGAGGTTCTGGCTTACGCTGACGCCGGTGGTTGATTTGCCGTTGAAGTGGGCTAGGTTCGGGCTTACACTGACTGCCGGTGATTGATTTGAAGGGTTAGGGACCATTCTGCACTCGGGATTTGCCGAAAAAGGCCTTAGGACAGCCTAGGCAAAGTTTGTAAGGGCGTAAAAGTCATTTGGGCACCCCTTGCAAAGAGGTCCGTACGGACCAACCCGGGTTGCAAAGAGGTCCGTACGGACCAAGTTGATTTTTACAGCTCCTGATTTTGACCAAAGCGTTAAAACCGAGGCTCCTTCACTTCTTCTTCTTCGCCATTTACGAAATGCCTCGAGAGAGAGAAGGAGAAAACCTCCATTTTTGCACCAAAATCTTCCATTTTTCCTTTGATTTGCTCGCAATGGCGGAGAGGATCTCGAAGGAGCCGTAGACAACGCAGTCAGAAGTGGTTGAGCAGCCGAATGGAGCTTCAAAGGAATTGGACCTCGTTCGTTCCGTCTTCGAAGAACCCGGATGTTTTGTATCCGAATCCGGAGGTGCATAATCGTCGCTCCATGAACGCTGGGAGGTAAGAAATCAGTTCCGTTTTGATTCCTCGTCGAATTTTTGAATGCTAGAACTAGGTTTTAGTTTTTCGCATTTTTGAATTTTTTGTTATTATTTTATGCCTTTTTGTGAAATTCTTGATGAATTGTTGAAAATGGACATGTAAAAATTGTGGGTATGTGTATTTTGTGCGTAAATGTGTAGATTAGCTCTTATTTGTGAAAATAAAGTGCCTATCTAGTGAATTTGCAGGCTTTGGTGTTTTTTACCGTATGCTATTTATGTATGTACAGTATGAGAAAAATTAGCGTGGAGTGATAATTTTTGTGCAAAAATGTGACCTGTGCCGTGTTTTGTGACGGGTTATATGTGAAAGTGTGTGCCGTGTTGGGACAGATTTTCTTTTGAGAATGTGCTATGTAGTGTGTGCCGTGTTTTTGGGTGACGGACTTTGTGGGGAAAATATGTGCGATATGTGCCGTGGGGACGGACTTTCTTTTGAAAATGTGTCGTGTAGGGTTTAATCCCCCTTTTTTTTTTTTTTTTTTTTTTTTTTTGAGAAAGATGTATACAAAGGTGTGCCGTGTTTTGTGACTGACCGCATGGGAGAAATTATATGCATGATATATGTGAAAATTATGTGCATTGTGTGCCGTGTTTTGTGACGGGTTATATGGAAAATTATATGTGCAATATGTGCCGTGTTTTGTGACTAGTTATATGTGCCTTTATATTAAGTAACCGTGATTGACGTACCTTTGCCGTGTTTACCTCGCAGGATGCCGGGCTTACGGCCGGAAGGCCAAGAGGATGAAGACTCGGGATCGCTCGAGGTCAGTTGTGGAGCTATGGCAATGATGCCCGATATTTCCGTGGGCGGTAGGCCGAGTCCCCTGAGGTTGGTTTATGCTTCGGCCTAGGTGTGTTCGTTGAGAACCCGGGCCGGAGCTGCTCGACACGAGGAAGAACAAGAGTGTCTTCCCCGGGCCTTTCGAGTACCGGTGGGATACCACCCACACCTTCCACCCGAGCCGGGGCGAGGTGACAAAGTGACGCCCACCGATTTTGCCGCTATTACCGGGCTCTCCTTCAAAGGGGAGCCCGCGAGGTGGAGAGATATGATCTCGGATGATGTGGCCGACCGAGCCGCCGGGCTTTGAGCCTCGTCCTCGCAGGGGCCTGGGATGCCGTACACCGACGTAGAGATGAGGATCACGGCCAAGATTTGGGCCTACATCCGGGTACCGGCCAGTGACACGGAGCAGCTTGGCGCGCTCCTTCTTGTGGTATGCACCGTCCGAGACTTTGTTCTCGAACCACGCGACCGCAGCCTCCCTTTGCTCGTTGGAGAGCTTCGACCGATCTCGGGATAGGGTCTCGCGACATTGCTTGGGGCGAGGCGTGCTTGGCCGAGCTCTACTTTTCTCGGACCGGTTTAGCGGGGTGGCCAATTGGCCGTCTCGCTTTGATTTTGCTCGAGGTATGAGTTTATTGTCGTTTTTGATTTAGCAACTTGTCGTTTCTCCATTTTTTTTTTTTTTTGCCGAGCTCTTCTCTCGCTTTTGTCGCAGTGTGTGGTTTTATGAGGTCTTTCGCTGCTTCCCACGGGATAGAGATCCTGGGTCGTTGCCGCGTATCCCGCTATGCTCTACCGGGCTCGTACGGCCAGGAGGAGGAGGACCAAAGCAGGTAAGCTCACCATTGCCTACGGGGAGGTGCAGAGCGTTTGGAGCGAGATAGCCGTGAGGGTTTCGTCTTGTTCCCATGGGCTCTGTGATGAGGGTGATGAGTTTGAGGGAGCTCCCGAGGTGACGGCGCAGCGGAAGATGCCGCGGGGCTCGACTTGCGACGCCATGTATCCGGGGAGCGAGTCTTCTCGGGCAAAGATGGCCCTGGTGTGCTTCCCGTTGCTCCGAGGGACCCTCCGTTTGGGATGTTTGACTCCCGGGATATGGATGTGCTGGATTTTGAGAGGTACCTCGCGGTGTGGGTGCCGAGGAGTTTATTTTGTTTGGTGAGGAGTACGAGACCTTCGTTAGGAGGAAGCCGAGGACGCCCTGTGCACCGGCGCGGAGAGAGAGGCCGGCCCGCAGCTCCCCTGCAGGTTCCGATGCCGGGGCCGGATTTCACTTATGTCCGTGGGGACGGATCGCGGAGGAGGGTGTCTCTGCTCCGCCCGAGCAGCTCCCGCCGCCTACAGAGCGGACCCCGACAGACGGTGAGTGTGCCGACTCTTTTCCATCTTGGCATCTTTTCTCGTATTTTTCTCTTTTGTTGTCGAGTATACCGCATTGATGAGCGTTTCTTTGGCCGTTTGCTTGTGCAGTCCCGGGAGAGCCTATGATGCGCCGACTCGCCGTTATGTGGCGATGAGATCCTTTGCTAAGAAGATGGCGTCGAAGATGTCCCCGCCGGTCTTCGCGTCGTATGCCAACAGATGAGCCGATGCCTTCGAGGCATTCAAGGATGTTCCTCCACCGAGGGCCGAGCCTGAGCCGCAGCAGCAGAGGGACCTTCGAGAGGGCGGCATAGCATGGATGCCGGACGTCTTCCGGAGCCGCAGGCCTTCGAGGGAGCAGCCCTTTTATCGCTCATGCCTCCGCATGCCGCTCGTGGTGAGGGATTCTCGCAGCCTTCTTTCTTCGACCCTTTCGCCGGATTTGATCCTTCGCATTATTTTGAGTGGCGTGTGCTCCTGAGGGGGCTCGCACTGATGATGAGGGCGTGATCGGGCGAGTTCACCGGGATGCCCGATTTTTCTTTGGAGGATCTTGGCGAGGATGATGATGACGAGGGCTCGATTAGTATTCATTTGCTTTCCCTCTTTTCATATCCCTCTCTCCTTTTTTTTTTTTGTTTAGCAAATGTACATTTTGTACCGTAATAAAACACATGTATTTGCATGGCAAACAAGATTTTATTTTAAGATGTAATGTCATTTATTTTTGTGATTCCCTGAATTGTCCTAGAAATTGTTGCTATTATTATTTTTATTTTTTTTTTTTTGTACATGCCACGCGAGCCGAGAGTGCGTTTGTGGGTAGTGTTGGTTTGCCGGAAATGGCTTTGGCCGTTGTTTGACCGTTTGGAGCAAGGTTTTGCCGAGGACAGTGGTTTTTGTACCGTTTCCTGGGGAAATGGGCTCGATTGCAAAGAGGTCCGTACGGACACACCTACATTGCAAAGAGGTCCGTACGGACCAACCTTGCTTTTCAGAGGACTTAAATGTTTTCCAAGTCCTGGACTTTCTCCCATTCCCCATTTGCACCATTTTCGAGCTTTCTTCCCCATTTTCTCTAGGGACCTCCATTTTTGCCATGGATTCTTCGTATGTTCCTAGGATTTTGCCGAGGCTTTCGCAGAGAGGCAAGCACACTTCCTCGAGCAGCTGAAAATGTGGATGAGACGCCGTATGAGGCATCGTAGACGGGCTTTCGAGGTAAGGTTTCGTCTTTGCTCGGCTTGGTCTTTTAAGGAGTTGGTTCCCGATTGGGATTTGCTGCGGGCCGCCGCGAAGTTCCTGGGATGTTAGGAGGCACGTGTACCGTTTCTCCTACAATGAAATGGTGCCCACTTTTGAGGATTTTCGGCTTTGATTGGAGGACCTGAGGTGGAGGCCATCTCGCTTCCTTTGGTTGGTGGTGCCGCGGTGAGCGTGAAGCTTGCAGACTTTCTTCGTGCTTCGTTGGAAGAAGTGCAGTGGCATGATCCTTGATTCGGGTCATATCGACATTTCGAGCCGCCGGAGCGGTTCATGGTTGATGATGAGAGTGACGTCTCTTGGGATGTATTTGCCTCAGGCGTGATGGCGACGCTTTTCCGGTCGCCTCCTTGGCATTTGTGATGGCGCTTGCTAGATGTGGTAGGGCACCGCAGAGCCGGGAGAGGATATTGTCCCGTTGGTGTTGGGAGAGACTCTTCATGGTATCGACCGTCCGGCGACCGGGGATCGTTTTATGAGAGGGGGAAGCCCCGCTTGCTCACCTTGTGGCCGCGAGAGAGACCTGTGCCATGCCCGAGGCTCCGACGTCGTTTAGCCCGTGGTCATTTGCTCGCCGACCTCTTGTGTTGGATATGGATCACCCGCCCGGGAGAGATGGATGGCACAGCCTTGGTACGCATCGATCCGCCGGTGGGTTCCGCACCGGAGGATTGAGACCAGGAGGATCTTGCAGAAGGGTCCTACGTTGTCGAGTTCCAGGTTTGTCTTGGTCCTCCTTCTATGTTCCGTCGCTTGTTTCCCGGCAGCTTGGGATGAAGCAGAGCCTTTGTTGGGCCGGGATGACCTTGCTACCGCGGAGATAGCTCCTCTTTGTATGGCAGCTCCAGTGCCTTCTTGTATTGTCCGAGGGTATGGAGGTATTCCGCTTTCCCTCCCGTGGTACTCCTTAGACGTCTGGGAGAGTGTCGTGTTGACGACTCGCATCCGGCCCGGTATGAGCAACAGTCAAGGGCGCCCCAAGTGGTCTTGGAGAGCAGGTGCGTGCAGCCGATTCTCGGGACCCTTGCCGTAGCAAATATTGCCTTAGGAGTGCCGAAGCCTGGTCTCGACCCTTTCGATGTGACGGGAGACGCTTTGTTTGACTACGAGACTAGAGTTGACCGACCGACAGGGAGAGGTCCTCTTTACGTACTCGCAGGAGGAGATCCGAGCCGAAGCACGGGCGAATGAAGCCCCGAGAGCTACCGGATTATTTGACTCTACGGGGAGGACCCCGCATCTCTGACCGAGAGACGCAGAGTTGGTTCACGTGGAGCGAAAGAAGACTCGCCGGGGACGAGGGAAGAAAGGAAAGAATGGCGAGGAGACAAGCGCAGATGGCGCGGAATGACCTCCTAGGTATCCATTCATTGCACCGCAAACACATTATTAGTTAAATGTATTAAGTCAGTTTTTTAGCATGTTGTGAACTTGAGAGTAGACCGTGCTTGAACTCATCAAGAAATGTTGTAACCAAGTTAGTGATTTGTGATTTACTTTTAAAGCTTTGTCGAGACGCAAGATCTCTTGTTTGCCTTTGCTTCGTTGTGCTCCTTTGTCAGCGTCCATCTTTGGACTTTTCTCGTTGCATTTGCGGACCGAAGGGCCTGAGCCATGACGGCAATCCCCTTTGCCGAGGCTTTCAGGCTTGGCCGAGAGGTTGAATGCTCCCTTGACAAGTTGTTCTGACGGTCTTTTTCGTAGCTTCCTTGCCGCTCGTTGGCGTCGGGCTCTTGACCTCGATTTCGCAGCTTCTGCTTGAGCTTCTTTTGTTTTTTTTTTTTTTATTGTTGTTTTTTTTTTTTGTGAGCCCTTGCTCGAGCTCTTTTTTTTTTTTTGAAGCGCGTGAGGGCGAAGACAAGCCCCTGGCTTGGAAGCGCATACGAGCCGCCGTTTGATGCCGAGTGACCCTCGGATGTCCTTTGATGTTGCCGCCGCCGTTTGACTTGGTCAAGGTGACTCGCCGGGGCGTGTTCTTGAAAAGTGCGGAGCTTGATGGAGGTCTTGATTGACATTCAAACTTTTGACTTTTTTGTGTATTTTTAGACCGGACCAATTAAGGTTGCCTACGTTCCTCCTGACTAGAGGGCTCAGTCTCCGCGTAGTTCGACACTACATGGAGTGCCAAGAGATGCACAGCTTGTTCTTCTTTAGGCGAAGTATCTCGCGAAGTTTGCTTCCGTTGACCGGATTCATGAAGGGATTGCCGTCTAGGTCTCGTTAGCTTCATGGCGCTCCGTGAGAAGATCTTTTGAACCACGAAAGGGCCGATCCATGTGGGTTCCCATTTTCCCAGCTGGGTTGGTTCGAGTGGGAGGCTTTTCTTTGAGTACAAGGTCACCTTCCCCGATGTCTCGGGATTTGACTTTCTTGTCGAAAGCTCTAGCCATCCCGCTTTGATAGGCTCCTGACGTGTTCCATGGCCTTTAGTCGTCGCTCGTCTAGCGTGAGCCAATTCATCATGCTCGGCTTCGAGCCATTCGACTTCGTTGATGTCATTTTCCAGCAAAGACTCTGGAGTGAGGGAATTTCTAGCTCGATGGGAAGGACTGCTTCCATCCCGTATGTCGTGGCAAATGGGGTTTCTCCCGTGGTCGTTTCCGACCGATGTGCGGTAGCCCCAAAGTGCAAGGTGCAGCTTCTGCCAATCTCGTCCTCGGGTGGTCATTTTTCTGATGATCCGTTCGAGGGTTTTGTTCGCCGCTTCCACGGCGCCGTTTGTTTGTGGCCGGTAGGGAGAAGATTTGTGGCGTGTGATCTTGAATTCAGCCGCCAGCCTGTCGAATTCTCCTTCGAAGTGTGAGCCGTTGTCCGATATGACCTCATTTGGGATGCCGTATCGGCATATGATGCTTTCCTTGAGGAAATGTGCGACCTTCTTGGAGGTGAGTACCTTGTAGGACTTGGCTTCGACCCATTTGGTGAAGTAGTCGATGGCTACTAAGATGAACTCGTGACCGTTGCCGCCCGGCGGAGCGATTTTCCCGATGACGTCAATTCCCAAGTGGCAAAGGGCCAAGGTGTAGTCATGCAAGAGGAGATCGTGGGGCGGCAGATGATTGAGGTTGGAGAACCGCTGGCACTTGTCGCAGCTCTTCGGACAAAGTGGATGCAATCCGCTCCATGGAGATCCAAGAGTAGCCCATCCCGAGAATGATTTGCATCGTGGCTCGCGTTCATGTGGGGACCGCAAGCCCCATTGTGGACTTCTGCTCATGAACTTGTTCGCTTCTTCTTGGCCGACGCAGTCAGAGGAGTGGCCCATGGTAGCGTTTCTTGTATAACATGTCCCCGAGGATGACGAAGTGAGAGGCAAGGCGTTTTAGTGGCCATGATGCTCTTGGTTTTGACCCCTCCCGCGTGTGTTGCCCTTCCTTGTTCATGAAGGCGCTTTCCCGTTCTTGAGGTATTGGAAGATCCGATTGTACCATGGCTCATTGACGGGCTTAGGTTCCGTTCGATCTCACAACAAGAGGCGTGAATTTCCTTTCGTCCGACTTTGAAGGGTTTGATTGCTTTTCCTTCAGTGGATTTCCACAAGGGAGGCCAAGGTGGCTAAGGCATCTCGCAAACCCGTTTCGGTCTCTTGGCAAGTAATGGAAGGTGACCTCTTCGAATTGTGTGATGAGGTCCTCTATGCAGTGCATGGTATTTTTGCAAGCCCGGGTCTATGGTTTTCCACCCGTTGGAGACTTGGTTGATGATCAAGGCCGAGTCCCCATAAACTTCGAAGTTTCGGACATTCCTCTCGAGTGCGGCTTGTAGTCCAAAGTCAGCAGCTTCATATTCGGCGGCATTGTTGGTTACCTCGAAATTGAGCTTTATAGCAATTGGGGTGTGCTCGTCTGGGATCCACCAAGAGCATACCGATGCCGTTTCCTTTTGGTTGGCCGCTCCGTCAAAGAATAGTTGCCATCGGTTTTCACCTTCGATTGCGAAGATTCCCTCGTCCGGAAATTGTGGTTCAGTGGCCTCGAGCCTCGTCTGCTGGGAAATCGCCGCTTGTTCACCCATGGCCCGTCCCTTGATTGATTTTTGGTTTACGTACTTGATGTCAAATTCCGCCAGAAGAAAGACCATTTGGCGAGCCTCATTGACAGAGATGGTTTGTCGAAGAGGTACTTGACCGGGTCCATTTTGGAAACCAAGTGTACCGTGTGCGATCGCATGTAGTGCCGTAGTTTCCCAACAACCCATACCGTAGCCGCGCAGTTTTCTCGAGGGCCGAGTAATTGAGTTCGCCGCCTTGAAACTTTCGACCGACGAAGTAGATGGCGTTTCGACCCGTGACTCTTTCTTTTCTTGACAGAGCATGGCTCCAACCGCGGTGTCGGCCACAGCTTAGGTATAGCAACAAAGGGCTTTTCCTCGTGGGGAGGACAGAGAATCGGAGGACTCACAAGGTATGCTTTTATTTTTTCAAAGGCATCTTGGCATTCTCGAGTTCCATTCGATGTCGGCGTTCTTCTTCATCGCCTTGAAGATTGGCTCGCACATAGAGGCCGCTGGTCGACGAAGCGGCCGATATATCACAGCGGCCCATGAAGCTTTTCACCTCTCGTCCGAGTTTGCGGTGGTCTCATTTCGATAATAGCTTTGATCTTTTGAGGATCCACCTCGATGCCCCTCTCGGTGACTACGTATCCCAAAACCTTGCCTCGGCTAACCCCAAATGTGCATTTGGCGTGGTTAAGCCTCATTGAGTGTTTTCTGAGGCGATTGAAGAATTTTCTCAGTTCCGTGAGGTGTTGTCCGTCCGATCCCTTTGAGTGAACGATCATGTCATCGACGTACACTTCGATCTCTTTGTGGATCATATCGTGGAAGAGGGCGGTTGCCGCCCGTCGTAGGTAGCCCCAGCCGTTCTTTAGTCCGAACGGCATTACCGTGTAGCAAGAGGTTCCCTGTGGTTGTGAAAGCCGTCTTTTCTTGGTCTTCTTCGGCCATCTTGATTTGATTGTAGCCGGCAAAACCGTCCACGAAGGACTTGACTTCGAAATTGGTCAGAGTGTCTACCAACATGTCGATATTGGGTAGTGGAAAATCGTCCTGGGACTTGCTTTGTTGAGATCTCTAAGTCCACGCAACAACAGATTCTTTCCATTGGCCTTGGTGACCGTGACAATATTGGAGAGCCATGCTGGGGTACTCGATCACCCCGATGAAGCCGACGCGGAGCATTTTTTCGATCTCCTCTTTGACTTGTAAAGACCATTCCGGCTTGATTCGGCGTAGCTTTTGCTTGATGGGCTTAGCCTCGGGATTTAAGGGAATCCGGTGCTCTACAATGTTAGGATCTAATCCGGGCATGTCTCGGTAAGACCAAGCGAACACGTCCACGAACTCTTTGAGCAAAGGCAATAATGCGTCTTGCTCGTGCCGGTGAAGAAACTTCCGATTTGCGTCTCTTTTGGCTCTTCAGCCAGCTCCCAAATTCACTTTGGTTAAAACCTCCTCGGCAGCCTTGGGCCCGGTTTTTCTCTCGTTTGACAACATGCTTAAAGATGTGCTTAATGTATTGTTCGTTTAATGTGTCCGCTTCTTTATCAAGTGAATCGTTATTAACCTGCTTGTGTGTTAGTTAATTTATCGCTTGTTAAAGATGCAATGAGAGGATACTGAAAGATCGAAGCATTCATTAAGAGCATACGGGAATACATTATTGGCAATGAGTTCGTAATCTTCCGGCGTGAGGCCATCGATGACTCGAGAGACTCAAATTCAAAGCTAATGGACTCAGGATGAGTTTTGACACTAGACTCTAGGACTCGAGGGGTCGACCAAGTTGTTCGATCATGTCCTGTTTGCTAGCGTAGGTCCTGAGAATGTGGCCCAGCTTATTGAGGGGCAAATGAGCTTGATAGGAGATGGGGCTGAAAGGCTTTATGTCACCGTTCCCGATCATTGCTACCACAGAGTTATCGTAAACAAAATCGATTAGATCCGGCATCTCGATTTCTTCTTTGAAGAGCAGTGTGTAGCAAGGGTTCGTCCCAAGCATCGTCTCGCGGAGTCTCTTGCTTTTGTCTTGGGCATTGCTAGCTCGAATGCACTCTTCCCGCTTGTTGAAGGCGTGAGTGTTGACAGAGAGTTTTTCGAGTTCTTCCGCCAAAGAGGGAGTTTTTCCGAACCAAAATTCGCCGTGAATAGTGGTGGTTGTGGATCTCGCAGGGCGGTGTGTCGAGGAATGCTCTTCGGACAGATTTGGCTTGAGGCCTCCGAATCTTGCCAGTTCTCGCCGGAGCTTGTCCATGGTTGTCGGCCGCCTTTGTTTGGCGCCGATCGCCTCGTTCCTTTTTCTCGGATCTTCTTCCAAGTTGCCGGCCTTCCTTGTGAAGTACTTGGTCATGTCGAAGCCGTAAGGGCGAAGATCGGAGATTGCGTGCAAGCCTCTTTTGTTATCTCGTGGAGCGTTTACGTGCAGCTCGCTTGTCCTCCGCAATGTGTTCGGGAGTAGGAGAGTATCCTGTGCCGTGCAGGTATTCTCGTTCTTTGATATTGATGATCCGTTGAGTGCCCCGATGGCGTTTTCCCAAACCGAGCCCCGGATGTAGTTCATGTGCTTCATCATTTTCATCGGGGAGGGATCTTGTCCCAAATCAAAGGCAGTCTATGTGGCACACTTGGGCCTTTGGGCTTTCGATGGTGAACCCCGTTAACATCATGCCATCATCGTCGGGTTTGATTTCTAAGACCGGACGCCGTTGGTATCGGTCCTTTCAGCCGACTATGCCGTCGCCGTAGATGATGGTCATATCTCGTTCGACGAACTTTACGCACCGATGGAGAGTGGATGCCACCCCATTGATCCGATGTAGCCAAGGGCGTCCCAAAATGGCAGTGAATGTGATCGGGATGTCGATGACTTGGAAGTCTGTTGGGACCATTTGTTTTCCAAACCAAAGGTTCAAGGTGGCTATTCCCAAGACTCGGCGGATGTTGAGTCGTATGCCTTGATTGCCCGAGTCGAGGGTTTTAGATCGCTGCTTTGATCCCTAGCAAATCCATCATTTTGGCCGGAAGGACGTTCATGGATGATCCCCCATCTACCAACACCCGAGGGAGACGGCGCTCGTCCCGCTGAACCGTTATGTAGAGAGGCTCGTTGTGGTCGCCCCAAATTTTGGAAGATCGAGTTCTCAGAAGGTGATGATATTGCCGTAATTGACGTTGCCAATCATCTCGAACCGCTTCATCAGTGTCACCGTGATGGGAACCATGGTCCGGGCCAGCTTTCTTCCAACTTGAGCTTGTGCGGGTAAGATGAAGTGAGTAAAGACCAGAGTGAGATGTTAGCCCGAGTGCGCTGAGCCGTGTCAAGACAGATCTTCACTGGGGTCCGTGGTTTCCGCTTCTTTGGCGTAGTGGTCCCTTTTCGCCCGTGGCTCGTATGGCCGGCCTTTTGTCCGTCCGCGGAGGATTCACGGGATTTGACCGAACGTGTCGAACATTCACCTCTGGACTTGTGGTTTTGCTTGTCTCTCCCGTTTCGGAGCGGGAGGAGCCCGGTTGGCGTAAGGCCGACCGCGCATTTCAATTGCTCACCGTCATGGCTTTTACCGAAGCATCAATAGTGGCTTTGAGATCTTCCCAAGACAGGGGTTGGATTGTCCTGACCTTCGGCCTTCGGTGGCGGTGCGAAGCTCGTCCCCACTGATCATGGAGCAAACATTGCCGTGGCCCCGTGCGTAACTAGGCCGGGGAGATTTGCTGGAGTAGATGACATAGTAGTCAAACCTTCCCGAGGGTTCTCCAAGGGTTCCGACCGTGGGATCACCAGATTCGTACCTCTTTTTCAGCTTTTGTTGAGAAGATAGCTTCTTCTTTCGTCGAGGACGGCCCTCGTTCATTGCATCCTCGGAATTCCATTTCCGCACAAGCACCGCAATCGCAGACGTCCCACCGTATGTGTTCGTTGTTCAGCCGGTGGTACCGGGACCTCAGGAGGCCGGATGGGCGTGCTTTCCTCTCGGAAGGTCTTGTGGCCTTACGTCATAACCGCATGGCTCGTACGAGGGTAACGTTGACTTCTCGGGAGACAATGAGAGACGTTAGAGGCCGTAGGGAGCAGCCATGGCTCGGGAAGCCCTGTGTGGTCAGGGTGGCTAAGGTTCCGAAGTGGTGCATGGCACCTTCGATCCAGCTTGTTGCTCACCTTGACGTTTCTCAATAGCCATGAGGACCTCGCCAAACTTCTTCCAAAGTTGGGAAATTTCTTGGGGGTAAGGTCCCGTTCTCATCGTTGTTATCCACCGACTTGGCCATGGGGATTTGACTGACCGTCCCGGTGACAGAGCCGGGAAGGAGGTAGGACCTTGTTGTTTTGACACCGGGAGACGGGTTCCTGGGTACTCTCGACCACTCTCGTTAGCCGGAGGGGGTGATGGGCAAGGTTTAGACACGGGAATGGCCTAACGGGATAAAAGGGGAAAGCTCACGTGGCATGCGGTTTCCGTTTCTTTTATTTATTTTTATTTTTTTTTGTTGTTTTAATTTACTTAAAACAAGATTTTCTCGTAATCCTAGGTAGGTTGGAAAAGATTGCTCTTCTTTTTCGCAACTATGCTAGATCCCGGGTCGCTGGAGACCATCTCGTGCGGCTATAAGCCCCTCGTTTTGCACCCGTATTTCGACATCCCAGGTGGACAAATGTGCGAGGGTCCTATAGTGCAAGCGGTTTCCACCGGCCTAAAAGAAAAATCGAACCTAAGGACCGAGCCTCGTCATGTTCGTTTTGATGCGTTAGCCATGTGAATAGTGAACCGAGCCGCCACCGAGTCAAGATCAGTCAAGAGTTCGGCATGACCTTCTCTTGCTTGCTTGCGCAAGGGATCTCGTGACGTTAGGCGTTGGTCGGGTCATATCGTCATGGCCGACGTATCAAAGGCGTGATGACATGGTGTCATGCAAGCATGGATGTATATCCGGACGGAACATCGTCTCGTGTAGCTTCGAAAATCAAGATCGTGTCAAGATTTTAGCATGACCTTTCATCGCTTTGCTTGCGCAAGGGATCTTGAGTTCCGAGCCTTGACTCGTAAAATGGCCTGGCATGGTATATATATCCAGCCGTATGACACGGACCGGGTAAAACCAACCGAGTCCGGACAGAGTGTGACTCAAGACTCAAACGTGTGGTTGACGCCGGCTAGGACGGGATGTTTGGAATGATCCCGCGCGCGCCAAGAGGCCTAGGAAGACCAAACGGATCGCAACCGAGACCACTCCGGGTTAAGGGTTGTAGTGTGCGTGTATCCGAGGCAAAGAAGCGCATAGTGTGCGGTGTAACCGAGGCAAAGAAGTGTGAGTAGAGTGCGGTGTAACCGAGGCAAAGAGCTGCGCGTAGTGTGCGGTCTCTAAAATTCTTTTTCCGAGTAAAATAGAAATTTTTTTGAAGAATTTTAAATGTATGCAATGTATGTATATTGATGCATTTTTTTGTATTTTTAATTTTTTTTTGTAAAATAAAAACGAAGCACGTGCACACACACACAACAGCTTAAAGGAAGGGGTAAAATGAAAGTTTGACCCTCATCATCGTTTTAAAAATCTTTTGTTTTGTTTAAAAGTTTTTAAAACAAAATGTCCTCAAATGAGTCGCCAACCGAAATTACCCGGATCCGAGAAGGCCTCGCGGCCCCGCATCCGGCATTCTTTCGCGTTGGAGGTGTCTCGCCGTTTTGCTTTCGCATTTTGTAGAGTCGCCACGCCGTTTTTATTAAGCCCAAAACATTGAAAAGGGCATCGCTTAAAGATAAATTTTAAACTGTTTTTGTGTGATGAGATTTTGAGTTCGGAGGTCGATGACTCCTGAAGAGAATATTAGAATATTAGAGCTCACCCGAGTAGCCTCGTAAAACGAGTCTTTCTGATACCCCTAATATCCTTTAAAAAGTTGTGTGTGTGTGTGTGTGCTTTTAAAAATGCATGTCAGATCGGATGTCTACATTGTATTGAAATGTATTGAAATAGAATAGAGGAAGGAAGCCTTACCAATGTTGGTTCGTGTCTGTCTTCCGCAGGGAATAGTGTTTAAGGTCGGAGTAGCGTTCCTCTGATTGCTTCGGGATGCCGGTTGTCCGCGACGCAGTTTCGGCGTGAGTTGAGGTTGTAGGCCGCGCTCGGCGCAGGTTCGGCGTGCGTGGGGATCGTTGGGATCACTCGGGCAGGTTCGGCGTGCGTTGTGGTGGCGGGAGTCACTCGGGCGCAGTTTCGGCGTGGTTTGGGATCGTCGGTTTGACTCGGAAAGAGCCGGACACCGTGGAAAGACTGTGCAAGGCCTCTGAGTACCACGAGGGGCCTCAGAGTACCTCGAGAGTGCCTCGGGCAGCGCGGGAGCGTCTCGGGAGCGCTCGGAGAGGCTTCTGAGCACCTCGAGGGGGCTCAAGGCCTCTAAGGATCCGAAGGGGCCGGAATGCCTCGAAAGGTCTTAGAGGGGGAGCCAAGGCTTAGGGAGGAAGAGAGAAGTGGGAGGTGTGAAAATGAGGAGGGGGAGCCCTCTATTTATAGTCTCGTATTTGGTGCAAAGAGGTCCGTACGGACCTCCTTGGTTATCCAGATTTTGGTTTTCCTCGATTTGAGGGAATATGCAATGATGGTGAATATTCGGAAATGATGATGTCCCTTGCAAAGAGGTCCGTACGGACCATCTTGACATGCAAAGAGGTCCGTACGGACCAAGTCCGCATTTAGGGTAATCATTTCTCCTGGATTTGAGGGAATATTGTGGACTTTAAGGGATTCAAGAATTATGGAAACAAAGAGGTCCGTACGGACCTATATTGCTTTTCCAGTTTCCTGAAAATTCCCGAAAGGTCCTTTTGTCCCTTTTTATCCCAGGAGGGCTCCTCCCTTGGTTTGGTTGGGGGTTTGAGAGGGTTTTGAGTGGGAGAGGTCTCTGAGACTGCGTGGATGAGTCTGCGGTGTTTCCCGGGTGTTTGAAAGGGAGTGATCCAGATTGGGGTACTTACAGCCACGCCATTTTGATTTTCTCAAAACTTTAAAAAAAAGGATAAAGGTCCGGAGGTTAAGTTACTCCTTGGGAAGAACGTTTTGCGTTCACCCAAGGAGCCTTGCAAAAGCAAGTCTTTCTAGATCCGAAGTTTGTACTTGTTTGTGTGCTTGAGTGCATGCGTGATTTGAAAAGAGAAAAGGATGTGCCAAGTTTATTTGCCGGACATAAAAATCATGTAATAAGGTTTTAGCTCGGGATACCTTGGATTTGATGTTTTCGGGATTTTGATCCCGTGCTCACTTTGGACTTGTGATCATCATTACGGGACTTATCTACCCTCCCATTAGATTAATCAACCATGATAGGCATAGGAGCCTTGGTATGTCTTAACCTAACATTCCTTGGGGATTTTAGTCGCATGTGATCAAAAGGGGCTCGTCTTTAAATCCAAGAATGAGACTCTTTAGAAAAGAATGAATCTTTGTCTATCGATCCTACATCTTGAGACGATGATGATTCGTAGGGACATTTTATGTTCGTCTCAAGTGATTATTGGAGATTTCGGGACTAAGATTCATCGGTTTCTAAAGGGACAAAGATTGTGACATTTTTTACGGTGGAAACGTTGTAAAGATGGAGTCTTTACACCGATCCTCACCATGGAATGCACCAAAAACCAAGGGACTAGGGGAATGGGATGTAAAGATTGAATCTTTATGTTCATCCTATGTCTTTTTGTGCCTTAGAAGGCTTTTAGACAATCCTCGGAGAGAAAGATCCATCTCTAGGGACATGGGGGAAATAACTTTAAAGTAAAGATTGCATTTTTAATATGAATAATACAATGAGTATCATTAAACTAAAGACATAATGTAAATGGGATGACCTTTATGGCTTTTCCGATGTCTTTAAAGACCTCATAAAGTGGACAATCCTTGAAAAGCTAGATCAAGGGAGGGGGATGACATAATATGAATAAATATTGCATTTTTATACATAAAAGTAAAGAGAAATCACATCATCATATGGTAAATCTTTCCTAGAACAAGCCACTTGTGAAACCTTGTTCATCCTAGAGAGAGGATCTCCAATGAATCCTTTGTGTAAGGGGAGTGAGAAATATGATGATTACACTGCAAAGATCAAAACTTTATAATAATAAATGAAGATAAATGACAAGTAATAATAAAGCAAGATAATATAGGAGTAAATCCAGGGTAAAGGAAGGATAAATTACCAATATTGGTTTTCTCTATCTCCCAAGGGGATTTTCCTAGGCAATATCTATTTAGGAATAGATTAGGGTAGGATTAATGTATGAGAGAGGAGGGTTCTGTGTGATTTTTGCTACTGGAATTTCGAGGTGTTATTTTGACAGAGTAACAATGCTTAAAATCCCCTTTTAAAATGAATAAAGGAGGCCTCTATTTATAGGCGTCTGGTGTGCTTCTAATGAAGCCGGCGAGAACTCTTGGCAAATGAAGGCGCCCGACGTTATCCACCGTCGTGTCAGCATGTTTTTAGATTCATGCAAGGTGGCAGCTTGGAAGCTTCTTTCCAGCGAGGTCCTGTTTGGAATTCTAGTTCCTAACAGGTCCTTCCTCCCTTGGAAATTTTGAAAAAGTTCCCGAATTGCCCCTAAACTTTATGAAAGTTTGAGGAACTGCCAGAAAACTTTAATGGGAAGGCATGAGTCAGATTTGGGTACGTACAACAACCCATTTCTCAGATCCATTTTCTTACTTCCAAACTCCCTCCCATGTAACAATGGAGCTCTGTTCCTCAATTGAAGACCTCAAATCTCAACCAATTTGGCTTCTAAACCTCTTCTCTCTAGGTTCCTTAACCCTCCTCAAATCCTCCATCTCTTTCCCCAACTGGATATACATCAATTTCCTCCGACCCCCCCCCCCCAAACCTTAAGAAATACGGCTCATGGGCACTTATCACCGACCCTACCGACAGCATCGAAAAGGCCTTCGCCTTCCAATTAGCCCGGAAAGGTCTCAACATAATTCGCGTTGGCCGAAATCCTGATAAGCTCAATGAGGTATCAGATTCAATTGTTGCTAAATTTGGGAAAACCCAAATCAAAACTGTTGTTGTTGATTTCTCCGATAATTTGCCATGAAGATCATGAATCCAATGTAGGTGTCTTAGTTGACGGAGGCCACCTCTTACCGGTTGTAATTGAGTGTGAACAGAATCAGACCGCCGATTACTCCACCATGTTGAAAATACTCCAAAACATGGAGATGTAGATTCCTTTACGATGGGCGGGAGGGTATGATGAGATTGCGCCTTGTCCGGCCCAGAGGAGGCCAGCGCCGACTTTGAGGATACCGCCGGCGGCGATTACAAAAGCTTCGTTTTTGTTGTGGTTATAGGAGAGGAAGGAGCCGGCGAAGAGGATGTAAGTGGCGCAACCTGCGCAGAGAGTTAGGCGAGGAAAAATGGAGGGGTGATTGTAAGTCTCATTTCATAGAAAAGACCAAAATACACATCATTAAGTAACTCACGTTATCGGCATATGTTATACTATTCGTTAAATTTTTAACGGTTCATTCAAAATTACACCTGATTCCAACAAAAAGACAAATTCAATAATCAACTTGTAACAAATGCAAATTCGATAATCAATTAAAAAATCTTGACAAACTCAGCTAAATAAAATGAAATTTGCCCTAATATTTAATTTAGGAAAAACATTTTTTTTTACTGGTAGTGCCGTATTAACTTCAGGGGAGCAAATAACAACTCTCTTGCAAAAACCGGACCCAATGTACAGCCCAAAAACAACTTCTAAAAGTTAATCTGAGACCTTCGTTCAGCTTCGGAAACTGGCGCGGACACCGGTGGCAGGTTCGGAAACCTCTCCGCTACCATAGACGCCCAACTCTGTTCACAGGTTTGGTCCTTTCCTTTCATTCTTTCTCACCCACACACACAGTTCACACCAATCCTGCAAGTCTGTATAGCCGTTTTCCGTTCGAAATTCACACCCACACACACACACTACACTACACCACACATACGTTCCACCTCTCAACTCTCAACTCTCAAATTGATGTTGTTCGAAATGGCTCACTATAATTCAACTGATGATCACTCGTTTAAATCAATAAGTTACATTCGGAAGAGAATAATTGTTCTTCTTGTTTTTAGGGTTTGAAAAATTTTATTTGTTTATGGTAGATGGGGACTAGGGTTCCAGTTCCGCAATACAATTTGAGATCGGGTGATTCTTACATTTCAACAACTTCTCTGCATGACCTCAACGACGTTGATGCCCGTTCCGGTGAGATTATCGATCGCATGGTTGATCGTGATGCTACTGCTGCTGTCCCTGAGGATAGCTTGGACAATGACGATGACTCCAGTGCTGTTGTGAGTGTTACGCTCTTTCTTTATTCTTAAAGTGAATTAATGTCTTTGATTTATTCCTTGCTACAATTTATACATATGCTGTAATAGCAGTTTATTTTAGCCAAGTGAAAAGAAGGGAACTCTTTTTTTTTTTTTTTTTCACTCAATTTCTGATATTGGATGGATTCAAATGAATAGAGTGTTAATTGGGTCATGCAGTTGGTAGAAAACTGGAGAGGGGGAAGGAGAGAGAAGTGGGATTTGACCAAAATACGTTTAGCCTCGATCTTAGTTTGCACCATCAGCCAAATTTCTATTGCAGACACTCAAGCTTACACACCCCTCGTGGACCGGGACTCGGCTACTTCAACTTCACCACCAAGAAAAACCTGCCAGTAGAAAGAAGAGTACTCATGAACAGTGCCTTGTTGCTGATCAGGCAAGGTGTAGGGATAACCTTGCCCATCTTAATTTGGTTTAAATTATCTCCAACACCCTGGCACAAAGGTCAGGTATGTCTCTGGTGATGACAAAGATGAGGAGACTAGCGGTTTGGGTTGAGGCAGCACACGCCTCGGTTAGATTAGGACGGTTAGATTAGGAAATTGTTGTGTCAGTTGTACTTCATTGCAGGGTTTTGTGTTTTTTTTTTCTGCATTTTGAGTTGCAAGCTATATTTATTCCCTTTCCAACGGTCTTAGGAAAGGGCCATTTTTCCTTTCCTTTCCTCTATATAACTAGTTTCGCCTTTAATAAGTATGCAATTTGCAGGAATGCATGAATGAATCCTACAGGAATTCTTTACCACTTCACAGCGTAGGGGCTGATGAAGATGCGCTCTACCCTTGAAAACACTGGGTCTTCAAGGAATCCTTACAATATTTTATCGATTGATGGTAATTATCCTCATCATTGTAATTGAATTTATGAGTATCACTTATCTGGTGGTCCTCTAGTTACTGAACAGAAGTTGAATTTATATAGATTTATCACCATTAGAAAAAGCAAGGGCGAGATTTCTGGACATCATTGTAGATCATTTCATCAGCTCACATGTAACTGAAGCAACAGATTCTGAGGTTGAATATGCTGCACAATCTGCCCAAGATAAGCTAAACAAGAGAAAGTCCAGAGAAGTTAGATATGAAGGCGATGCTCGGTTTGTCTTACCCTTAATGTATGTCGCAAATATGTATGAAACTTTAGTTAATGAAGTGAATATGAGAATTTCTACCTTGAATGGTATGCATGAAAAGTCTATAAGTGTTGCACTTGAAGCAGCTGGTGGGTTGTATAGGAAGCTTGCCAAGAAATTTCCTAGAAAAGGTATGTCCTTAATTCTCTCTTGGATATATCTTTCTTAATGTGGAATCATGCTATGTTAGTACACACTAAGGACAATCTGTAACAATGTGATCCATGCTGAGGTATTTGCTCTCTCTGCCTCCATCAGGATCAGAATTAATTTTATACCTCTAGTTGCTTCGCCTTTCTTTCTTTAGGAAAGGTGAGAGAGAGGTGAGGTTATATATTTATGTCTGAACATGACTGATGGTGGATGTGTTAATGTCTTTCCTGTTTAGGTGGTAAATCTCTTAGATCATCTAATTTAGAACATTGAAAGTTCTCATTCAGTCATGATATTACTTCCTATCAGCAACCTGTACCCCTCTTGCTTTCCTTTTCTTTCAAAGAGAACTTGTATAAAGTCTTTATAGGATTTCTGTAGTCCATACTTTGGGAAGGCGATATATAGGGTTGGTTCCCAAGAGGCATTCGACCCATTACTCGTAATATTATCCTACCTTTTTATTGATATTTGACGTACAGGGGCTTGTATATTTAAAAGACGGGAACTGGCAACTTCTTTTGAAACACGATCAAGATTCCCTGAGCTAGTAATACAAGAGGAGAAGCGGGTTCGTTTTGTGGTAGTTAATGGTTTGGATATTGCTGAGAAACCAACCAATATGCATGTTGATGATGCTGAGTGGTAAGTTCAAGCTCAGAATTTGGGAACTTTATGTCTATTAGTATTTATATCATTTGTGGTTTAAAACATTTATTCAATTAAGCTTTCTTAATATGCAGATTTATACCCACCATTAGAGCATAAACAGATTTGTGTTCTTATTTTTCCCTTATTTTTCCTTATCTGATGAGAGGATGATACCAGGTTAATGTTAATTAAGTAATTTCACTGTCTAACATGGCCTATGGCAAGTTTTGCACTTAGAGGCTGAAGATAGATTATATAGTTTTAAGGTTTTATTTTCTATGATTATTTTGTAATATGGTGAACACATTCAGATAGATCATATGATATGTACAGTAGATAAAAATAATTATGGGATCAGTACAGGGAGTTGGAGGAAGGAGAAGTGTTCATCTTGAGCCTATTTAAGCACCAGGAGCATATGGGTAACAAAGATTGAATCAGAAGAAAATGAAGGAGAAGAAAACAATGCACATCTGCATGGCGTCTGTATGTCAATGCTGGCACGTGAGTGTATTGATATGTAAGTCGTGTACAACTGGTGGATTGCAGACTTTACTCCCTAGTGCAGAAAAACTATGAAAAATGTGCAGGTCGCTGATTCGGTCTTTTTGACTGATTCTCATTGTTGGTTTTGAACTGTATGAACCGAAGACCATCAACTAGTTTGGAAAACACCTTAGCTTCATATGAATGTTCCTATGTGCAAGGAGTGACTAGTGAGATGCACAGGACAGCAACAATTATGAGAGTTTACATGGTTATTATGCGATTTGGTGGAATTTTGGTTTTGGAAAAGTGAGGTTTGACCGAATTTTGACCAAGAATTTCATAAGGTTACATTTTAGGAAAATGAAAAATTGATTGCATATTAATAATCTACATTTGGAAGTAGATTAATTTGATATATTTATTTTCTCAAAACCAATTCGTGAGTGAATGAGAAATTAATGCTCAAAGTATGCGACGAAATGAAATGGGTTTATTAAGAGTTTGTGAATATGGAAAGCCGTATCCCACATTGCCCACTAGAAACCACAAAGTTGGAGAGTATTTAATATTCATCAACTTGTGTGGGATAACAATCTGAAGTGTTATCCTCCTACCATGCGACCTAGTGGAACTTGAGGCACAACCATACAGCAATCAAGTGGGCTATTGGGTTAGTTTTTGTTCGAGCTCAAAATGGACCCGCTGACCCGCGAGAAGGACGGAATGGGCGGTTTAGAGGCGCACTTTGCACTTCGGACTGTGCGGCTGGGGAGCCTTAAACTTTTAACGAAATTCGGCTCGGTTGTGGTTTGAGTGTATGACTCGGTTCGAGCTTAGGCCCGGTGAGGTAGGTGGCGATTGGGCCCGGTTCGGTTGGGAAAGCCTTGGCCCGTCTAAGATAGGTCCGCGGAGTGAGTACGCACAGTGAGTATCTAGTTCGTGTCCGTCCAGAATAGGTATGGGCGATTCACGTGAATACAGTTCAAGCCGATCGGGTGCGATCGGACGGCCGGGATTCATCAGGATGGAATTGTGCCTATTCCGAAAGCTTTTTATGACTCTTCGAAACTATAAATAGCCCCTCCAGATTGACAATTTCAATTCATTCGGTCGTCACGACTATCATTGTAACAAGATTAGAGAGAGAGCATCTTGAAGCATAAATTTCCTTGAGTCCGAGAAGTTCCTAATACTCGGATTTGTTCGCCGAGAGTCGTTAATTTGGAGTGCTCCTGATAACGAAAGTAAAGTCGTTGCATCTTAGGAGAGAAGATTGTCGGTAACCGTTACTTAGATTCTTTTGCGGGGCAATTACTTCTTACGGAGGAGATTGTGTCCCAACACGAAGCCTCGACTTTCCTCCGTCTCGGTTTAATTTAATTTTCCGATTTTATTTTATTTTCGATTTTATTTATTTTCGAGTTATTTTCTTAAAGAAAGCTTTTCGAATTTTCGTTACATTTTCTATTTCAATCGTAAGAAGTAAATTTACGTTTTCTTAAGGGAAATGTCAGCGAAAATAAAACCTCTCGGTTGTTCGGGATTACCCGCTACTCGTCGATCAATCTGCAACGAACCAAATTGTTGCGCCCGCTTCGGTTCGGAATTATCCGGCCACTTGGCAAGAAAACAACCTGAAGTTCGGAGGTGCAGTGACAAGAGGCGCGGCAACGAGAGATGTTGTACCTCTTAACCAACCTCGGTTTGAAGATGTTCGTTAGAAAAAGGTATCTCCGATAGTCGGGATGATGATTCGAGATCCGCGGGGACGGATAGCCACGAGGCATGAAATCATGGAAATCTTATATGTAAAATGTACGCATGTTTGGAGTGGGCTAAGTAAAGGCCTTATACGAAAGAGGGAGTCTTGTTTTCGTGGAGACGACGAGTTATGGAACTCATTGGAACGGATCTACAAGATTCAAGAGACCGACTCCAGAAATCAAGCCACCATTATTGAAAGGCTGAATGGGCTTGATTTAGAAGCAATGCTGTGTGAAACCTTTGAAGCCACCTTAGCAAATTTCGAAGACACCAGTAATAAACAGTGGATAGACACTGGGGCTACCTGCCACATATGTGCAGATAGATTTTGCTTTTTGTCATACACTTATATCGGTGGGGAGAAGGTGTGTATGGAAAGCGGTGTCACTTCCAACGTCATGGGACTTGGAAAGGTTATTGAAGATGTCTTCGAGCGAAGAGCTAACTCTCATGGGGGATGTCTTTGCATGTCCCAGACATTCACAAGAACACAATTTCGGATCATTTGTTAAGCTTGGCTGGATTTAGACTAGTGTTTGAGTTAGAAAATTTTGTATTGACCAAGAATGATATGTTTCTTGGAAATGGGTACCTTGAAAAGGGTCTGTTCAAAATGAATGTATGAAATATTATCCGGTTTGAAGCGAAGAATGAAAAGTTTGTTTCTTATGTCTACCTGTTGGATAGTCCTAATTTATGGCATGATAGATTAGGTCACGTGAATTACAACACAATTAAGAAGTTAGTGAGTCAAGAATTAATTCCCATGAATAAATTCGATTCGACTGACAAGTGTGAAATTTGCGTTGAAGCGAAAATGACTAAGTCACCATTTTCTTCGGTGACAACAAACACGACACCTCTTGAGTTAGTTCACACAGATATTTGTGATCTAAAGTTAGTGCAAACTCGAGGTGGGAAAAAGTATTTCATTACTTTTATAGACGATTGCACTAAATATTGCTATATATATCTCTTGAGAAGTAAGGATGAAGTACTAATGGCTTTCCAAACTTATAAGACTGAAGTTGAGAATCAACTTAATGTAAAGATTAAGAAGATTCGAAGCAATAGAGGAGGAGAATTAATATGTCACTCCGTTTGAAGGATTATGTTGGGAATCTGGCATTATTCATCAAACGACAGCACCATATACACCTCAGTCTAACGGAGTAGCTGAACGCAAGAATCGTACTCTTAAGGAGATGATGAATGCCTTTGTTAATCATTCAGCTTTCCCACCGATAACTTGTGGAGGGAAGCCATACTCACGTCCAACTACATTCTTAATAAGATACTCAAGAAAGAAATTGATAAGACTCTTTACGAATTATGGCATAATCGTAAGCCGTGTTATAAATACCTTAAAGTGTGGGGGTGTAGCTAAGGTTGAAGTACCTAAGCCAAAGCAAAAAAAGCTAAGTCCCAAGACGGTTGACTGCATCTTTATTGGATATGCCAGCAATAGTAGTGCCTATCGGTTTATAGTGCACAAGTCGGACATTCCTGATATGAATGAAGGAATGACGATAGAATCAAGGATGCATCATTCTTTGAAAATATCTTTCCTGCTAAGGATAGGAAATATACAAATTCTAATAAGAGAACTTATGAAGCTACAAATGGTCCATCTCGAAAAGAAGATAAAGGACCTAGAAGTAGTAAGAGGGCAAGAGTGGAAAAGTCTTTTGGTCCTGATTTTCAATCATATATGTTAGAAAAAGCGAACTCTGACAAAGAAGCTTTATCTTGGACCCGGATAGTCCGCTCAGTAATATTAAGAAAAAGCATTAATAGTGAGATAGAATCCATAATGCATAATAATACTTGGAAGGTTGTTAATCTCCCTCCAGGATGCAAATCTTTGGGTTGCAAATGAATTCTTAAAAGGAAGTATAAGGCAGATGGATCTATCGATAAGTACAAAGCCCGGCTGGTAGCCAAAGGATTTAGACAAAAGGAGAGATATGATTTCTTCGATACATATTCTCCTGTCACAAGGATCACATCCATATGTGTTCTCATTGCGATTGCTGCTGTGCATAACCTTGAGATACAACAGATGGATGTGAAGACAACTTTCTTAAATGGAGAGCTAGACGAAAAGATTTACATGGAACAACCTGAAGGGTTCATTGTTCCAGGTAAAGAACAGAAGGTGTGTAAACTTGTTAAGTCGTTGTATGGACTAAAATAAGCACCTAAGCAATGGCATGAAAAGTTTGACCGAACTATGTTGTCAAATGGATTCAAGATAAATGAATGTGACAAGTGTGTCTACATCAAAGGAACATCTGAATCATTTGTAATTATCTGTCTTTACGTAGACGACATGTTGATAATGGGAAGTACTCATGAATTGATCATGAATACTAAAGGCATGTTAAAGAAGCATTTTGACATGAAAGACATGGGATTGGCTGATGTCATACTAGGAATAAAGATTTCTAAAACATCGGAAGGGATAGTCATGTCGCAGTCACATTATCTAGAGAACTTTCTTTGGAAGTTCGACGCTTTTGATAGCCCTTCGGCTAAGACTCCGGTAGACTTGGCTTTACACTTAGTCAAGAACAGAGGGGAACCAGTTTCTCAATTGGAATATGCAAGAATAATTGGCATTCTGATGTACTTAACAAATTGTACACGTCCAGACATTGCATATTCAGTAAGCAAACTAAGTAGTTTCACTAGTAATCCCAGTGTCGATCACCGGAAGGCCCTAATGAGGGTATTAAGATATTTAAAGTATACATTAAAGCATGGAATACTTTATAAGAGATATCCAGCAGTATTAGAAGGATATTGTGATGCCAATTGGATATCAGACACGAAAGACTCCAAGTCCACAAGTGGATATGTATTCACAATAGGTGGAGGAGCGGTGTCATGGAAATCCTCCAAACAAACATGTACCAGATCCACGATGGAATCTGAGTTTATAGCTTTAAATAAAGCTGGAGAAGAAGCAGAATGGCTTAAGAACTTCTTAGAGGATATTCCTTGTTGAAATAAGCATGTGCCTGCTGTAATGATACATTGTGATAGTCAATCAACAATAGGAAGAACACAGAGCAGTATGTACAATGGTAAGTCTAGACACATTCGTCGTAGACATAACACCATTAGACAGTTGATCAAGAATGACGTTATCACAATTGATTATGTTAAATCAAATGATAACATAGCAGATCCATTTACGAAAGGTATAAATAGAGATCAACTGTATAAACGGTTAAGGGGAATGGGTCTATAACCCACAACAAAAGAACTCATAGTGGACACTCAACCTTGAGAATTGGAGATCCCATGCCCTTGGTTCAATGAGAAAACTAAGTTATGTTGTTCAGTAGAAACACTTGAAACTTGTTATACATCCCAGAACATCCAAGTGTGTGCACCTACAGGAGTGGTGAGGTTAAGTTGAGAAAACTTTTAATGATTCATATACCTACGTGATGGAGTATAGCAGGATACTCGTTATAGTAGAATCACATATATAAGTGAGAAGTAATAAGGTCGCTTCTACCTGGAAGACTTATGAATGTGATACGATCCAGGGCCGAAATTGATACAACGTGAGAACAAATAGTATTAGAGCTATTATTGTGTGAGTACTATTGTCTTGGTATACATTATACAGTCACCAGTTCAAGGCATTGTGCTACTGAATGGCTAGTATATCTGATAGTATTTCACTAGGGGAGGTTCAAGGCCATAAGCTACCTATCCTGATGCAATAATAGTTTGCCGAAACTTTTGGACGGGTCTGCATACATGCATTATTGTCATTCATGTGGGGGATTGTTGGAAATTTGGTTTAAATATAGATTTGACCAAGTTTTGACCAATTTTAAATGTATTTTCATTTTGTGTAAATGAAAAATAAATTACATATTTATAATCTATATTCGGAGTAGATTAATGAGATGTATTAATTCTCTTAAAACTAAATTGTGGTGAATGAGAAATTAATGCTCAAAGTATGTAATTTGAAATGGGTTTATGAAGAGTTTGTGAATATAGAAAGTCATATCCCACATTGCCTAAAAATCAAAAAGTAGTTGAGTTTATAAATCCATCCACTTCAAGGAGGTAACAATCAAGTGTTATTCTCCTACCATGCAACCTAGTGGTTCATGGGCCAACTATGCAAGGAGTGGCTCAATTGTGCTAGTTTTAGACTAGCTCAAATTGGACTACAACCGCGAAGCACTCGAAGGCCGCATTGGGTTCTTTTGAGGCACACACTTTGCACGTGCGCATCGCCGCTAGGAGCTGTGGAGCCTTAAACTTTTGAGAAATTTCCAAAGTTCATGGCTCGAGTGGTTCAGGCGGTTTGGTTCGGTTCTTGCATTGGGTCGGCTAGAGGTGGCTCGGCCCAGGCGTGTTGCTGGTTAAGGTCTGGGCTACCCAAGTGAAGTGGGTCGTGTATTGGGCTTCTAGTTGTGTATGTTCGTGGGCCTTGAGTCGCTAGATATGATCCTTACCCATTCGTGTATGGGTGCGGACCAGGTGCATGTTGGAGCGAATGGGTGTTACACCCGTTCACACTGGATCGGAGCCGGTTCGCTAAATCTGATTCCTCGATCATGTGCGATCCGACGGCAAGGATTGATTCGGACAGAATTGTGACTCTTTACAGAATGGTTCCAGAACTCTTGGAAACTATTAATAGCCCCCCCTCAGGAGGATGGTTAATTTCATTCATTTCAGTCATCCAACTATCATTAGCAAGTTAGAGAGAGAGCATCTTGAAGCATAAATTTCCTTCAAGTCCAGAAGTTCTAAATATTCAGATTTGTTCGCCAAAGTCGTTAATTTGGAGTGCTCCTATTAACGACAGTTAAAGTCGTTACATCTTACGAGAAGATTGTCAGTAATCGTTAGCACCAGTGCGGGGTAATTACTTCTTACGGAGATTGTGTCCAACACAAGCCTCGACTTTACTCCGTCCCGATTTAATTTAATTTTCCGATTTTATTTTATTTTTTTTCGATTTTATTTATTTTCAGTTATTTTCTTAAAGAAAGTCTTTTCAAGTTTCGTTAATTTTTCCTAACACTTCCTAAAGCATAGACAGCAATGCTGCTTAAAGCTAGAAAATCTGCCCGTCAAGAACTCTAGTTTTTACTTTGAATAGTTGAGTTGACTCAGTGGCTATAATTATCACGATTCAATGGTGAAGTGAGTCTGCACGGCCCTGTGACTGACTGACTCGTGACTTGAAGTCGGTCTTGACTTATGAAACTGTAATCTGTATGAACTTGGGAGACTTGCTTGCTAGTGACCCTCTTATCTTCAAGGCCACAACACAAGAAGTTTCCCAGTTGACTTTCACTTGAAAGAAGAATCTTGTACAAAAGTCCTTGTATACAGAATTTTCCCAAACTTCCTGGAAGTTACTTCTTATATTTCACATTCAGTGCAAATAAGTTAGCTATATATATTGTGTGTATATATACACGTATGTGTGTGTATGCATATATGTATATATGTATGTATGTATATAACACGAGTATTAGTTGACTTTTCTTCTTTCCCTTTGATTGCATTCACAGCGCGACTTCTCTTTATATCATTTTCATGAAATTTTATTACGTAACCAAAGCAGATCGTATAGTGCAGATATAACAGATTAGGTGCACGAGGAAAGGTTAATTTCAGGTGTCATTTTAGGCAAGTAATCAGGACCGTTCTCATTTTTGGATAGCTGAAAGCAGCCAAAGGCCAAAACGAGTATATGCAAAGCATATTTCATCCTCTACTGGTACTAACCAGTAAGCCTTTCAATCCAGACAGCATTAGACACATGTCATTATCGACTTTTTATTTATTTATTTTTTGAAATCAAATTTCTTTCTAACAGGTTGGGTCTACGCACGAGCTTGCTTACATACAGCAGCTAGACTCTAAAAACTCTCGAATCAAAAAGTCTATGCACAATTCAACCTATCCCTTTTCCCACTCACATAATGTTCATCTCAACATCAGAGTTCAACTTAGCTACTTTCTGGACCCACTTGAGCCACCTTGAGCATTAACTATGAAGCTTCTTTCGGTGTCCTATAGGAAAGTTGCTACGAAAGATCGAATCCTAATAGCAGTGGGGATAAAAATATATATATTTACACACACACACCAATACCGTATCACTATCTACATCATGTCTAGGAATAGCCCTAATATGAATCCATACACATATGACAACACTAGTAGATCAGAAGACACACAAGAGAATGAATATACATACCAGCAAAACTTCGAGATTCCTGATCAGTTTTACGAGTTGGATAATTTTCTAGATGAAGATTCGCCATTCTTGGTTTCTGGGTACCCTCAGAATCCAGTGCATGCAGCATATCAAGCTGGTCTTACCTCTGCAAGTAGCAGCAACCTACAAGGAACTAACAATAGTAAGCGACTCACTCAACATTTTCTTGCATTAATCTTTGTACTAATGTATTTTAGATACATGGAGGTTCTTGCATGATGTAGTTGATCAGTTATACTCCTTCCGTCCCGGAAAGTTAGTCCCTTTTTTTTGGTTGCTAACTTGAATCAACTTTAAGCAATAATTTAGGATAATTTTAAATATCCTAATGAAAATTTAAAACTTGTTATTGATATAACATTGTAAATATTATTAATAACAAGTTTTAAATTTTCATTGGGATGGTTAAAAAACTAACCTAAATTATTGCTCAAAGTTGACTCAAACTAACAACCGAAAAAGTGGGACTAATTTTCAGGGACGGGGGGAATATTTTTTATATTCCATTGGCCCTATCGACTCAAGGGAAGGGGTTAAAAATGAAATTTCAGGTTTTTGTGAACTAATGCCAGCACCCCATTGGTTTTTCTTGCATGGTTATACATACATATATACATATCTTAATATGTGCATGGTTGGCAGCCTCGTAAACTTGAATTAGGAACACACACATGTGTATGTGTGTATATAAATATATAGGCTTGGTAAGATGCTGCTTGGCTTGTTTTCGCTTTACCTTTCTGACAATACATATTGGCTACGTGCTACTAGGAGGCAGTGACTTGGGCCTTGCTGTTACGGGCGTTGGAGAGAAAATTGCTTTTAAGACTGAGTCAGAGGTTGAGATCCTGGATGATGGCTTCAAGTGGAGAAAGTATGGGAAGAAGATGGTGAAAAACAGCCCAAATCCAAGGTACATGTCAATGTCATTTGTAACATCAAGACCATTCTTTTTTAGGAAAACTACAACTGTTTTGGTCTCAGAAATAAAATAAATCTGTCATAACAATATGACGCTCCTGACAATTCAGTTTTGCATGAAAATATGATTTTTAAGTAAAAAAAATCAAGATATGATACACTTTGCACTGGTTGTAAGTTGTAACACGCACCTGTATTCAGTCTGCAAAGCCAGAGTTTAAACATTTAGTTTTACAAGTATAAATTAACTAGTGAATTTTTTTTGGTAAAAAAACATTTAGGGACAAAGTTTTTTCAAAAATGACATTCATTTTGGGACAAAACTTTCATTTAGGGACATAGGGAGTAACTAATTATCAGTATACTGTTGACATCTTGTGCGATTAACAGGAATTATTACAAGTGCTCAGTCGAAGGATGCACTGTAAAGAAGAGGGTCGAAAGAGATGTAGATCCACGGTACGTCATAACAACGTACGATGGTGTCCATAACCATGAATCTCCTTCCAAGTCCTAGATGGTGTCCATAACCATGAATCTCCTTCCAAGTCCTAGTTTCTTCATGATCCTTCATTGATGTTCTTCAGAACTAATATCTCACGTTCAGAGGCAGTCTAGGCAGGACTCTCAGCTATATATATATATAGCTATGATCAAGAAGACTCGTGCATTTATGTTGTTGGTAGCTTCTCATACGTGATAGGAATTTATATATATATTCCCGCTTTCTAGGGTTTGTTAAAAAATTATTAGTGGTTAGGTTTTTATTTTCTCAACTATCCCTCCCCCTACCCCCTTTTGCCTCTCGGATGTAATCCCTCTGTCCCAATCTGAATGTCCAATTTCAAGTTTTTGGAAAATATAAGGAAGTTGACATGTAGGCATTTTTGTAGCATATAACATTTAAAAATGGTCATTCATTTTGAGTCGAAGGGAGTAAGTTTTTTTTGTCTGAAAAAGAAGGGTCACAGATTTTACCATCTTATACATACTTTTGACATTAACTGTGAGCGTAATAAGAAGACAGAAAAACTAAAGAAAATTAGCTAATGAAACAAAGTTTTCTACCGTAAATAACAGCAGGGGAATACAATTTCCACTGTATCGCTATATCCTATTGAAAAGCCATGCATTTCCAAAATGTGTCTTCCATTGCATTGAACCTGTAAAAACAATGAGCAACGTAAATCTCCTGAAATGGCTAAAATATACAGCGTTAAGTAATATCTTTTCTATTGCCAAGATTCCAGGAGACATTTTTGTGTGCGTGCGTGCGTGTGTTCTCACATTTCAAATTCAAGATTCAGACATCAAGATAGCAAATGAGTTTTTGAGTTCTTGTGTGATTTCAGACATCAAGATATCAGAACAATGAAATAAACTGTAGTCTAAAGCATAAAGCAGAGCAAATAGCATGCCTGACACAAACTTCAGTTCCACAAAGAGAGAAAAAAAAAAACACCAGACCAAGTAATGGTTTGAAAAGATTCATGGAACACTATCCAATATAAACCTTTTGTATTAATTCACATCATACAAGTTGAGCTCCAAAGGCATTTCATCATTGTCGTCGATCAAAAACTTAAAACATAACTATCACTTTACCCATTCTGTATTACTATCAGCAAGGCAAAACCTCGACATACATTCTATGAGAAAATTTATATTATACCAATACAAAAAAGAAGGAAAGTTTTGCTGAAAATGGCGACTATACTCACAGAGACCTGATACCCTTCATCGAAAGACAATATCAGGGTTCCGTACATGTAAATTAAGTGACGACAACTCTTTCCATTTAGCTACAGCACCCTGAACATAAGAAGAGATGCTCCACAAGGTATCTTCATGCTTCACCTTACTAACAAAATTCGAGGATGACCTCATCATTGAATCTGAATTGAGAAATGTATGCTTTTTTGTCTTACCCATCCCGCTAGAATGCAACCAGCGGGACCCAGAATGTTGCTTGTTGCCAGACTCAGCTTTCAGACCTGCAACATGGATTTCAGTGATTCTGAATAACTGAGTGAGGCCTTCTTCATGTTCTGTTATATGTTCTCTCTCTAGAATATCCCTCTCGGCCTGAATTAGAGCAAGCATTGGAGTACCAACAGCTTCATAGTCTCGAAAGGGATCTCTGAGTAGGACTTGCGTACATATTGTGAGGTTGTTCCCTATGTACCCACAAGTTTTACTCGACATTTCGCCCCATTTTTCATGTCTTATTACATCTGTGCCATTGCTGCAATGGGCTGCAAGAATCTTGGAAAATCTACTACTGTTGTTATAATCATCACCAATGATTCCAGAATCCAACTGTATCCACTCATTCAATGATATAGATAATGCTATTAATTCATTAATGTCACTGAGAGCGGAACTTTGGCTTAAAGAGACTGAGGTTTCTTCAATAGACCGTACATGTATGCTTTGAGGGGCTTCATCAGCTGACATGCCACATTGAATTCTTAAGCCTTCAATTGAGAGGTATTGAATCTTGTCCATTGCTAGAGGAGCAAGATCCCCTAGAGCAACATACTCGCTGTCCGCCAGAGAGTGAATCCTTGTCCCTTCAACTTTACTTCTTCCAATGCCAGCCTCCAGTTCATGCAATAAGAAATGCTCCCTGCCACACATTACAAAAGAAGAATAATGGCATTAATTGGATACATAATCATAGCAGGTGTGAAATACTATCCATTTTAAATGAAAAATTCAAATTTGACTACTCCCTCCTTCCCAAAATACTTGTAGTTTTAGACTTGTGCGCATATATTAAGAAATGCGTTTTTTACATATAAAATAGACTAAATTGCCCTTAAAATGATTCAATACATAGGTCATTAAATGCTTTTACAATGTACTTTTCTAACCATAAATAAGGGTGTAGTTGGTAAACATTAGGTGATAGCAAAACATCAAGTATTTTGGGACAAAATTTATCTTCTTCAACTACCATTATTTTGGGACGGAGGGAGTAACATTTTATGGATTCAATTTTGTCATAATACCATAACTCTTAATAACATAGTAATTTCCTTTTAAGTTATATTCCCACTCCAGTTTCAAACAAAAGTCTCCACTTTACAGTACAGTGGGCATAGTGTACAAATGAAATAAAGTATCTCATGGAGTGCCTTGATTGAAAATCAGAGTGAGAAAAGTGTTTCACTCCTCTATTGTGAGTCTTACGTAATATGCATAACTTCAGTATATTGAAACATTAAAAACATAATCTTTTACGAAAAACCATAAGAAGTACATTCCAAATACGGAACAAGGGGAATATAATGCAAGTTACGTGATTTTCAAATAGATTCTTTTATATAAATTCACCAGTCCAACGTTAAAGTTTAAGCTGTGGTGTAAACGGATATACTAACCTCTCCCGCGCCTCTAGTTTTGATTGAGCTTCCCAAGCAACATGTTGCAATGTCTTCCCATTAATATCTTTCAAAGGCATCAACTTGTTTGCCTGCATAAACATCTTTTCAGCTCCAACTGAAGCCCACCGCTCTAATAACTCCCTAGCACTAGATCCAATTGCTGCAGGCAGCACAACAGAACTAGAAACTTGCATGATCAAGTTCTCACCATTCTTAGCATTTTTGAAAAGCGAAGGAATCATAGATCTCAAGAATCCGTCACCCTTTGTATAAAGAATTGGACCCATGCCTTCTCCAAGAGAAGGTAGCTCAGGTGGCTCTTGAGGGGAAAGATAAACTGGACTTCCAAATGCACCAGAACTTGTTCGCGGAGAATATATAAATGCCCTCTCATTCAACCCCCATTCTTGCATTAAAGCTTCCGTTTCCAAGTTCTCAAGCACCTCAGCTTTCCTCCGACTTCTAAGACAGGGGTTAACCGGAACCCTGTGATGCTCAATCAAAGATCCTTGAACAAGATCGGACGGCGCAAAATCATCTGAACGATCGCTTTGCTTTGTAATTGCATCTGCATTGAAAATAGGGTCACCAGAAGCTAAGGCTTCCTTCTCAAACTGTCTCAAAAGACGCTCTCTCGGAGACTCTGGCTCACTATCAGATCCGGAATACGGATCATTACTCAGCAAGTACAAGAAATCATTTGTTACGGACTCTGTAATACTGTCAAAGCTAAGTGATTGTACCATCTTACCCTCTTGGTAACTTGATTTATCCTTCATGTCGGTTTCTTCTTCAATATATTCTCTTTCATCAAACTCTGGTGAGTTGAAAATCGAAAGATCACGTAAAAATGGTTCAAGCTCTTCAGAAGTGGAGTTTTTCAAAGCCCCATCGACTTCATTATTTGATTTGTAATCGATCTCCTCAGCAGGAGAGGCCTCATCATCCTCAAAAATATCAGCAACATCAATAGTTTCAATTGCAGAATCATCAATATTTTGAACAGAATCTTCTTTTATCTTCAACTCCTTCGCCGGAAATTCTACACCCTGATCAACTACATTAAACTCTTCAACACTACTCCCATATCCAATATTTTCAGCAGCAGGCTCGGGAGAAGAATCCAGCTGTGATTCAACAGGCTCTATATCTTTTGATTTGAGCTCTTTCTGATCGTACAATATTTCCTCATCAAGTTTCCGATAAAGAAAAGTAATTGACTGTGTGATCTCTGACCCTTTATATGGTAAAACTTCATTAAATAGTTTTATATCTAGAGAAGGAGATGAGATGTGGGTCATGCGATTTGAATAACTTGGAACGCTCCCAAACCTCCGTAGCATGGAATTACCACTTCCGCCACTCCCCTTCTGAAGATCGCCAACTTTCTCAAACTCTAACAAGTTATCCTCCGATAAGGAAAACCCAAAACTGACATTCATTGTAGCTCCTTTGGCCTTGCCTGAAAGTTTAAAGCTTGTCATCCACTTCCCTGAGCTAGTCTTCTCCTCCTCTAACTCCTCCAATGTCAGAGGAAGCAATCTTGTCAGATCAATCCAATGCTTTCCGATATCAACTCCAGGAGCCCCAACCACAGAAGCATGCAGCAAAAAGAGCTTAGGATCATATTTAGCGGATGAACCATTGTGGATCCCACTTTTGCTGACGTATACGGAGCAACGATGCATTAAAGTCTCTTCAAATTCAGCCACGCCATCAGAAACGCAAACAGGGCTAGTACTCAACAAATTGTCCTTCCTTTTCCAGTGAACTGATAAATTAAGGCTGGTAAAATTCATTGGCAAGCCTTCAATGGAATGTACTCGGAGAAGGAAACAACAATTTAACCGATGATTCCGAATGTGGGTCAGGGCCTTCAATGGCTTCCAATTCCATATTGAGGATTTCATGTTGTTTTGCAATAAATCTTCATCAACATACTTTGAATGAGATTCAGACAAACGGGTTTTGCCTGCAGACTTAGATCGTCGATTATTTGATGAATTCAAATCCTTTGGCGAGGCATTATGCAAATAAAGGGCTTTGCTTATTTCCTCAATATCATGCAATAATTTCCCACTACCAGAATCATCATTTCCCCTTATCTTCTGTGACTCAACTCTGGACATCATCATCTTCACGCCCAACATGAATATTACATAAAATCTTTATTTAGATGCCATTTAAATAGTCATAACAAACTGAAATCAAGTCTCTCTAATCATAAAAATGAAAGAAAAAAATAAAAGCAACTCTATAGAGTAACTCATAACGTCCAGCTAAGTCTGTCTTTAACAAAAATTTGAACCAGAATGTCCACCCCGCCACCCTTCCCACAAACCCCCACCGCCCCTACCCCCCCTCCCAACAACAAAAACACACACACACACATAGTATAACACCCAAATTCAAAAATATTTCCAGGTTCAAAACTACAATTTATTTCTGCTTCTTTGATTTCTTTTCCATTTATTAAACATTTTCAACGTTCCTGATAAATCAAACAAATTGACAATCAAATCTATCAACTAGTACTTTTTTCCATAAACAGATACAGAATCACACACACAGGGATACACAAATATAATTAATAACAAATAGAAATGATTGCGAAAACAAAGTAAAAGATAGAAATTGTAGAGAATTACCAGAATTATTGAGAAGTGAATGCGGAGAAATTGATTTCAACGATCACCCTTTGAACAGAGGATGAGTAAAAATGAAGAAAAGAATTGGAAAATCATGGATACAGTCGGGATACTCTTGGAGATGGTGTTTTTGCTTTATTTGCCACTCTCTCTCTCTCTCTCTCGTACAGACACATAAATGGATTCACGAGAAGCAACTGACCCTCTCCCCCCGGCAGTTGCCCCTGGGCTTTCTCTCTCTTGTTTTGTGTTTATTGTGGGCCTAGTAGTGGCCTAGTGGGGGCTGTGGTTGGATAAATAATACGGAAAAAATATACTCCATCCGTCCAGTCCAATAGAGATTTATTTTTTTTTTGGTTTGTCTCAGTTTAATTGAAATTGTTCAAAATGAAAAAAAAATCTTTAATATTTTCTCTACTCATTTTCTTTTCTATTATTTTACTTTTACACTCACAACACCAATCAAATCACTATTCTTTTCACTCATTTTCTTTCTTATTTAATTTTTCATACTCACAACATTTTCTTCCACTTTCTCTCTCTCTTACTTTTCCTTAATTTGTGTGTCCAAAAATTTGATATCAATTTAGCGGGAACGGAGGGAGTACATGTTTTGTCTTGTTTTAAACAAAAATTTATGTGACGGCGATAATATCAAGGCCCTGTTTTTTATTTACAACTAAATAAATTAGTAGTAATATGCTTATTTTCGTATTGTAATAAGGTTTTTAATTTGATTTTACATGAAAATAAAAATAAAAGTAATGTTATAAATATGAAAAATAAAGTAGCAAAAGAGAAAAAAAGTGAATAGGAAATTTTTGTTGTGAAAATAATAAGTGAATATAATTATCCATTTTAACTAATAAAACAATTAAAAACCTTGCTCCTTAACATACTAAAAAGTAAAAAGTAAGAACTTTACTATGTGATGTTTACTATGTGATGAATGGAGTTTATATATATATATATATATATATATATATAGGAAAAGTTTATTCAAACGGTAACCAAATTTATATGAGAATTATGAGAACCACTAACAGATTGGATTAAAAACACATCAACGCTCAGGATTAAAAAAGAGATAGAGGGGTGGCATTTTCGTAATTATTGTGAACTAAATCCCTAAAATTTGAAAATAAAATATCTCAATATCTATAAGTCGAAAAAATTCGAAAGCACCGATTTTTGTCTTGACGAGACGATTCAAACTAGATCCCCGAAGATAGGATTTTGAAAAAATAATATTGAACAACGTCTAATTTTTAAAAACACTAGCTAATTAACTAGCCCAGTGTCACTAGCCTAAGTTAAGTAATGTACACTAGCCTTGATTGGCCATATGACGGACCATAGCCTTGATTTGGTTGAGATTCTTGACGTTGTGGCGTATATTCTCTCGGTCTTGCATACTCAAGAAATATAACCCAACCATCCAAAAACTTCAAATAAACAAAGAAAGAGGAGGTTATCAGGCCAAGCATAGGTGCAACCAATGCCCCTTATAGTTAAGCTAGTAAAGATGCTCTAAAAATTTCAAATAACCAGCCAAACTGCTATACTACACGATTATTGATCACGTAAATGTTTCACTAATATTGTTGCCTTGTACAAAAACATTCATATAATTGATTACTTAACTAGTGTACACTAGTTAACTAGTGTACATTACTTAAATAGTGTACATTACTTAGCTAGTGTACACTAGTTAACTAGTGTACATTACTTAACTAGTGTGCACGAGTTAATCACTTACAACTAGTGTTCACTTACAGCTAGTGTTCACTAATTAATTAGTGTTCACTAAGACAACATAGCTAGTGTTCACTTACAGCTAGTGTTCACTTACAGCTAGAGTTCACTAATTAATTAGTGTTCACTAAGACAACACAGCTAGTGTTCACTAAGACAACATAGCTAGTGTTCACTAAGACAACATAACTAGTTAACTTACGGCCTAGTGTTCACTTACTAGTGTTCACTAATTAATTAGTGTTCACTAAGACAACATAGCTAGTGTTCACTTACAGCTAGTGTTCACTTACAGCTAGTGTTCACTAATTAATTAGTGTTCACTAAGACAATATAGCTAGTGTTCACTAATTAATTAGTGAACACTAGCTTTAAGTGTTCACTAAGACAATACAACAAGTGTTCACTAAGACAATACAATAAGCATTGACATACAAAATACTGTAAATATGTATAGACTCTAAATAAAAGGGACAACCCAGTGCAAAAATTGTCCCTGCGCGGTGAGGCGGGAAGGGTTCCACCAATGCAACTCTCAAAACTGTATTGACACTCTCAATAATAATTGTTTTTGGAATGGAGGGAGAGAGGAAGATGTATTTTTCTAAATCTAGATACCAATGGCAATTAATTGCCCCTTTAAATAAATTTCCTCCAGAATTCCTAATTACAATTAATTCCACCAATGAAAATCAGTAACTATAATCAGTCAGCCTCCAGTTTGTAGGATTAGATAAATACCAATGAAAAACCAATAAGTGTCATCCTATATATCCTGTATGTGTTCACTAATTAATTAATGAACAATACATCTAGTGTTCACTAATTAATTAGTGTTCACTAAGACAATACAACTAGTGTTCACTAAGACAACATAGCTAGTGTTCACTACGACAACACAACTAGTGTTCACTAAGACAACATAACTAGTTAACTTACAGCTAGTGTTCACTTACAGCTAGTGTTCACTAATTAATTAGTGTTCACTAAGACAACATAGCTAGTGTTCACTTATAGCTAGTGTTCACTTACAGCTAGTGTTCACTAATTAATTAGTGTTCACTAAGACAATACAACTAGTGTTCACTAAGACAACATAGCTAGTGTTAACATAGCTAGTGTTCACTAAGACAACATAGCTAGTGTTCACTTACAGCTAGTGTTCACTAATTAATTAGTGTTCACTAAGACAATACAACTAGTGTTCACTAAGACAATACAAATTAGTGTTCACTAATACAACACACAGTGTTCACTAAGACAACACTAGTGTTCACTAAAGAACACAGTGTTTTAAAAATTAGACGTTGTTCAATATTATTTTTTCAAAATCCTATCTTCAGTGGATCTAGTTTGAATCGTCTCACAAGACAAAAAAATCAGTTTTCGATTTTTTTTTGACTTATCGATATTGAGATATTTTTTTTTGAAATTTGAGGGGATTTTAAATGAAATAATTACGAAAATGCCACCCCTCTATCTTTTTTTTTTTTTTTAATCGGAGCATTGATGTGTTTTTTAATCCAATAGGCATTAGTGGTTCTCATGGTTCTCATATAAATGTGGTTCTCATTATAATAGGTATATATATATATATATATATATATATATATATATATATATATATATATATATATATATATATATATATATATACTCCATTCGTCCCACCAAAATTGATACTTATTTTCTTTTTTATCCGTTCCAGTCAAATTGATATTTTCCAAAATGAAAGAGAATCTTTATTATTTACCTCACTCATTCTCTCTACTATTTAATTCTTCATACTCACAATATTTTCTTTCACTTTTTCTCTTTCTTACTTTTCCTTAATTCGCGTGCCCAAAAAAAATTTGGTATCAATTTTGATGGGACGGAGGAAGTATATATAATTGTCCAAAAAAGTTTGTTTAGTTTCAAAATGAATGTTCAATAAATATCTTATAAAATTAATTTTTTTGAAAAATTATTTTTCGGTAAAGGGAGTATTGGATTGGCACCAAGGGAGTATTGGATTGGCACCACTCGTATGCAGGCTGCACGACTACAAGCGGCGTTCGGTTAGCACGTTGGCTCTCCTCCCTCCTCATGCGGGGCTAAGATCATTTTGTTAAAATGTAAGTTTTACCGAGTCAAAATCATCTCATGGGTTGATCACCAAAATGGGATGTCATCGCAACGGCGGGAGGAGCTCAGAGTAACGTCAGAGTTCGGATTATAATATTGACAGTAAGTGAATTATTATTGTAATTATAATAAGTTGATGTCCTTAATTAATAAGAAATGCTTCCCTGATTTAAAATAGACTAGCACATGCTCGTGTTCAAGGACACGCAATTTTTTTTTTAAATTTTTTTTTTTAAATTAAAAAAAAAAAATTTAAGGGCAAAATGAGAAAGGGACAAATGTATGAGGGCAAAATGGAAATTTTCCCGCGTGGAACTGTTCATTCCACTGTTCAAAAGGGGGTTCCATTTATAATATAGATATCGCTTTAGAACTCATAAATTGATCCAAAATAATTATCATCTTTGAATAAAAATTATTAAAATCTCAGTTTTAATCTTGAATTGAATACTCCCTCTGTCCCACGATAATATGCAAAAAGATCTCTTTGGACGTCTCACAATAATTTACACTTTCCCAAAATGGAAATGAGACTCACTTGTCTCTACTCACAACCATTACCCACTTACTCCACTTTCTCTCTCCTACCCAATCATCTACACTCACAACACATCACATTTTTTACTTTTTTCCTTAATTTCCACGCCCACCCATAAAAGTGCATATTATTTTGGGACGGAGGGAGTATGATGTTTGCCAGGGGCGGAGCCAGGGGGGGGCATGGGGGGGCACTCGCCCCCCCCCCAGCGGCGGAAATGCAGTGGAAAAAAAATTTTTTTGCCCCCCCCATATTTTTTTTTATATATGTATATATATAATTAACTTCAAGATTAACACCAGTGAGTGGTTTGGTTCAGTGGTAGAAGGGGTGAAGTTAAAGCTTTTAGTGTTTCCTTTCATATCCGTGTTCGAGTACTGCTACCTACATTTTCAATTAATTTTATTTGTCCTCCATCTTTGCTATTCTCTCTTTCTCTCTATCAATTTCTTTTTCTTAACAGTTTTGTTGTTCTCTTTCTCATAATTTCCTCACATTTTTTCAATCTTAATTAATTAGTTAGGCTTTTCCCATTTCTTAATTCTTTACATTTTTAACTAAAATACATTGTATTTCATGAATCCGACCCATTTTTTACTTGTCCGATCCGAAATTTTTTTTTCGGGGGCGCTGCCCCCGAACTCCCGTGAAATCTTGCCCCCCCCGGGGCAATTCCTGGCTCCGCCCCTGATGTTTGCACTAGATGATGAGTTAAGTAATGGATGAACGACAACAATTTATAATTAATAAGAATAAATTTATAATTAATAAGAATATACAGTATTTGATATTTTACTTATAAAACGTGAAAGCGTGAGCTTTTTTAGGAAATAAAGTGATTCCTTAATTTCAAATTAATATAAAAAAGGTAAGTTGATTTTGAGACTTTCATGGAAAGATTTATATTGCCCTATTGTGAAAAGGACTTTAATTTAGGAAATAAGTTGCTTCCTATTTCGAATCAAAGATGTATTTTTGGTAAGTTGATTTTATGGTTTCATGAAAGATTTATTATGTCCTACTTTAAAAAGGACTTTGTTAATATGTAAATATCTTTTATTTATGTACATGGTTTTATATTAGGACTAACCTACTAACAATCTCTTTCTTTGTGAGTGTGCTTTATGTTTTCTTGTATGAATTGGAATCTCACATATGGAAGAGTTTGGATTCGTGAAGATCTTCTCAATGGTGCATATAAATACAAGTGATCATCACAAAGAGAAGACAGAGCTTTAGAGATTTATTTCAGAGAAAAATACCTTTGTTCTTCACGGTTCAATATTGTTATTTTAGGTTGTGAGTGAAGGTTGTGACATACATCTGAAACTCACATCTAGTTTTCATAGAGTTATTTGTTTTACTTCTGACTAGAATAGGTCTTACTTGGGAAAGGGAAATTGTTCTTGTCATAGAAGGTGATTAGAACTCGTTTAGTATTTTAGTCTTTTAGTTTTTCACTTATTCTTGTTTTTGTAAGCATTAAAGTTTTAATAGTGAAAAGTTTTTGGGCGTAAGCCTAGTTTGCTGATCTCAAGATCAGTAAGCGTATATAACCTTTGTGTTATTGATTTAGTTTGTTTTATTTCGCTGCATTATCTGTGGATGTGTGGACAGTTGTGAGACACATCTGTACTCACATTCGTTATCTGTTGCGTGATTGAAGCTTCCTAGCTACACGAAACTTTCAATTGGTATCAGAGCCAACTCTCGATATATTACTGAGTGTTGATCCAGAAAGTGTAGTCATTATGGAATGCCAAAATCACCAAAACAGGCCTCTTGTCTTGGATGGCATCAATTATTCTCTTTGGAAGTCTAAGATGCGAAATTACATCAAAGGTATTGATGAAAGGGCTTGGATGTGTATCCTTGTTGCATGGTAACCTCCTACTGTAGAGAAGAAGCCTGCTTCTGGTGTTGGTGAGTCTATTTTCGAAAGAAAACCTGAAGAGCAATGGACTCTTGATGAAATTCATTCTGCAAATTATAATTCAAAAGCAATGGGTGCTATTTCCAGCCATGTTTCTGAGAATATGTACAAACTCATCACGAATGAAAGTGTTGCTAAAGCTGCTTGGGATATTTTACAATCACAATGTGAGGGAGCACCAAGTGTAAAGGCTACTAGGCTTAGAATTTTAATGGATAGGTTTGAAATTCTTAGAATGGAGGAGACTGAAGATATCGTTTCCTATGCTGCTAAGATCCATGAAATCTCCAATGAATGCACTAGCCTAGGAGAGTCAATTTCGAATGCGAGATTAGTCAGCAAAATCTTAAGGACTTTGCCCGAAAGGTTTAACATTAAGGTGGCTGTTATTGAAGAAACCAACGACACCAACACAGTAGGTTTAGATAAAATTGTTGGTATTCTAACTGTTTTTGAGCTCAATCTTGAGGCTCAACAAAAGAACAAGACAATAGGTATTGTCCTTAAAAGTTCTGCAGCCATTCCAAAGGAAATAGTTGACCTTTCCTCTGAAATTAATGAATCTAATCTTGAGGAAGATGATGTGGATGTAATCACCAAGAAGTTCAATTCTATTTTGAAAAACAAAAGGAGAAACAAGTTTCCTAAAAAGAACTCTCAGGATTTAGAGAAACAAGAAGATAATCCTGATGAGGGGTTCAAAAAGAAAAGTTTTGATAACAAGAAATCCTCTAATTCTGTGCAATGTAGAGCATGTCGTGACTTTGGTCACTTTGCTAATGAGTGTGCTAACACACTTAAGAAAAGGGGAATTAGTTACACTGCTGCTTCAAGTGATAGTGAGGATGATGAAGTATTTGCTAACATCTCTGCGTTTGAATCTTCCTCTGTCTGTTTTAATGCTTATACTGCAGATACAAATGAAGAAGAATTTTTAAGGCGATGCGGAGACGGATGTGGATACAGATGTGTACACATCCGAACTCACATCCGAGCAGACCTTTAACTGTTTCTCTGTAAAAAGAGATTCTGATGATGAAGATAGAGACATTCCCTATGAGGAACTCTTTGCAACATACAAAGAACTACATGCTGATTGGATGAAACGTATGGACAAAATTGAGGTACTTGCTAAGGTAAATAAAGTTCTTTCTGATAAGTTGATTGCTTGTGAAGATGAAAAATCAATACTTTCAAAAGAAAATGATGATCAAAAGAATACCATTGCCAAACTTGAAGTTTTAGTGACCAAAAAGGAAGTTGAACTTGAAAAATTCCAAACTGAATGTGAAAAAGCTGAAAGTACTTTTACCAAGTTAAACAAAAGTAAAATGAAACTTGATGAAGCTATTTCTATGGGTCAACTTAATAAAACTGGCCTGGGCTTTGAAAAAGAAAATTTTGTAAAGGAGGGATGTGAGGCTTCTACTTCAAAAAGTGTGAAAAAACAATTTTTTAGAGAAAAACATTTTTTGAGTGAGAAAAGGCCAAGGAGAAGGCACTACATTTGTCATTATTACTTTGCTCCTGGTCACATTAGACCCTTCTGTTACAAATTAAAGGTTGATAAGAAATCTGGGTTTCATCAGTCTCAGATGTGTGAAAAGATATATACACATCCGGACACACATCCAGGTAAACTGAGACCTCTGCACCACAAAAAGAAAGCTGAAAAACAGTGGGTGGCCAAATCAAGTGCTACCTGCAATATTGTTTACTCTTCCCTCAAGAGTACTGTCTCTGGTTCTTGGTATTTTGATAGTGGGTGCTCTAGGCACATGACTGGGAACCAAGTTGTTCTCCTTGACTATGAATTAATTAGTGGGGGAAAGTGAACTTTAGTGGAGGTGCTCAAGGAAAGATAGTTGGGAAAGGAACCCTAGATGTCAAGGGTCTCCCAAAATTGCACAATGTGTACCATGTGGAAGGCTTGAAAGCCAACCTGATAAGCATCAGTCAACTATGTGATGATGACCTTTATGTGAAGTTTGATAAACACTTGTGTGAAGTGTTTGATAAGGATAATAAATGTGTGTTTACTGGTCCTAGATCTGCTGACAATTGTTACCAAATTGGTGACAATCTCTCTTGCCTAAGCTCAAAAGCTAATGGTGACAATTGTGACAATTTGTCTTGTTTAAGTTTTTCTGATGTTGTATTTGATGATACACTTGATTTTAACCTCAAAACTGCCAAGGATGATGTTTCAGGTTATCAACTGGAGTGAAAATCTGCTGATACAGGAGCTGAAGATACGAAAAGCACTGCAAAGGAAAAACAGGCATATGTATGTCCAGATGTGCAGAAGGATGTATCTGCAGATGTGAACACAACCGTTCCCACATCTGAACACACTTCCACACAAAGAACTGAGTCTGAAGCCAGTTCTTCAGATTCAGAGGGAGAAGTTATTTCTGAAGGAGACCATGTTGGGTCTGTTGATAGATCAGATGACATTTTGTTCAGAATTCAGAAAAATCACCCCACTTCTCAAGTGGTTAGTGAAATACATGATCAAAGGCAAACCAAAAGGAATGAGAAGGTAAATCACATTTATTTGGATGCTTTATGGAGTCATACATCCTTATACTCCAAGGTATGTTGTTACTGTTTTATGTCTAACATAGTGGGATACTGTGACTTAGATTGGGCAAACAAATTTTATGATAAAAACATCTGTGTTCGATGTTCCTACCTTGGTAACATCCTTTATTCCTGGTATAAAAGGAGAAAAAGTTATGTCTCCTTGTTCATAGCTGAGCCTAATTATGTTGCCCTTGCAAGTTTTTGCACACAATTGCTTTGGATGAACCAAATGCTGAAAGACTATGGATTGAATAGCAAAATTTTGACTGCTTTTTGTGATAACAAAAGTGCCTTGGACATATCTAAAAATCCTGTCCAACATTCTAGAACAAAACACATTGATATTAGACAGCATTTCATTAGGGATCTTGTAGAACAAAAAACTGTGTGTCTGGAATTTGTTGGGACTGAAAATCAATTGGCTGATATATTTACAAAGGCATTAAATTTTGAGAGATTTTCCTCCTTGAGGAAATCTCTTGGTTTGTGTGATATCTAAGGTTGTGAGCACAAATGTGTCTCACATCCTCTAACACATATGTATATTAGATTAACTGGAAAAAAAGTAAAAAAAAATATCATGCATTAGCACGAAACTTCTCAGTGTGGTCACTTGTGAGTCTTCATCTTGACATTATTTTTTATCACTTAATTGTGAGCACTTTCTGTTCATGTCATCTTTTGATGACTTGATATAATCTTATTAGATATCTCACAGTGGGTGCTTTAAAAAAATCAATGAGAAACAGCTGCTTCACCCTTATTATGAAGCCAAACCATTGTGATCAAGTGATTCTCATAAGAAATCTTGAAATCAAACTTGATAAGATCATTGGGAAAAAGGGCTATCTTTGGGATTCAGAAAAGTGAAAGCTACTCAAAATGCAAATATCCACAACAAAAAATGGGTGGATGCATCCTAAAGGCTGTGCAGATTGGATTATTGCTCATTGACTTTTTGTGATCTAAATGTGTCCCCAAATGTGACTCACATCCTATGCCACATCTGTGAGCTGAGATTTTTTCTTCACCTGTGTGTTTGCATCATGCTAGGCATACTGCATTTTTTAGGTCATATAGGATGCTTTGTAAATATGCTAGTTAATTTATTTTCATTCTTAATTTATTCTTTGATTTAACATGTTTTTGATTTCCAATATCTCCCATGAAAGAAAAAGGTGTGTATCAATCCTTATTTAAAAAGGAAGGACAATTTTAAAGAGATTCTGTTGAAAAAGATATGGCTAAGGTGATTTTTGTTTCCACGAAAATTGGCAAAATTTTGATTTATTTTAATCCCTATTCTTTTCGTGATTTGTTGTGTGTGGAAATCTCAAAGGTTTTATAGCCGTTTTGGACTATTTCTATACTTTCCTTTGCCTGAGTCCTATTTGACGAAGAAATCCTCATTTGAGTTGGAAATGGGGAGTTGTAGGTTTAATTGTGTGCCTCATCTGTCATATCTCTTTAATCCTTCATTGTGTTTCTTTCCCCTTTGGCCCAATTTTTATCTCACACACACACATCATATATTTCTCTCTCTTTGTCTGTCTAATCAATCTGCAGAATCAATGGAGCTGAAGCTGTAGATGTGCGTCAGGATGTGGCCACATCTTGTCACACATCTGCAATTTCTTTTGATGATCAAATGGAAACCCTAGATGCAGAGATTGCTGCAACTGATTGTCTCCCAGACACATGCCAAGAACCTGAAGATTTTGAATGTGGATCTCCAGAAATGGGTGACTTCACTTTCTAGTCAAAAAGGGGGAGAAGAAGAAAAGGAATGAGAATGATACTGATGTTGTCTTTGCTATTGCTGATATTTCAAGAAGAAAAGGAATGAGAATGATATTGATGTTGTCTTTGTTGCTGCTGATGTTTCAGTTGGGATGCTTAAACTCAGGGGGAGCTTTACTGTTTATTCTTACTTGTGAATGAAACATCAACAGGTTTGCTTTTAATATTTATTAGTTTGATTTTAATATTCGTTTTAGTTATTTTGTTAGTTTTAGTCTTGATCTGTAATTCATAAATACATTTGCTGAATGGTTGCTTTAGTTTACATTTGTTGAACTGTAATTTTTAGTACTAACTTGTTCTATGCAGTTTTTGTGTGGATGTGTTGATACATCTGCACACACATCCATTCAGGGGGAGTTTTCGAATCTGAAAATGTTGGTCATAGTAATCAAATCATAAATCTTTAGTTTTGACCAGAAAGTCCAAAATAGGGGGAGATTGAAAGCGTGAGCTTTTTTAGGAAACAAAGTGGTTCCTTAATTTCAAATCAATATAAAAAAGGTAAGTTGATTTTGAGACTTTCATGGAAAGATTTATATTGTCCTATTGTGAAAAGGACTTTAGTTTAGGAAATAAGTTGTTTCCTATTTCGAATCAAAGAGGTATTTTTGATAAGTTGATTTTATGGTTTCATGAAAGATTTATTTTGTCCTGCTTTGAAAAGGACTTTGTTAATATGTAAATATTTTTTATTTATGTACATAGTTTTATATTAGGACTAACCTACTAACAATCTCTTTCTTTGTGAGTGTGCTTTATGTTTCCTTGTAGGAATTGAAATCTCACATATGGAAGAGTTTGGATTCGTGATGATCTTCTCAATGGTGCATATAAATACAAGTGATCAGCACAAAGAAAAGACAGAGCTTTAGAGATTTATTTCAGAGAAAAATACCTTTGTTCTTCACGATTCAATATTGTTATTTTAGGTTGTGAGTGAAGGTTGTGACATACATCCGAAACTCACATCTAGTTTTCATAGAGTTCTTTGTTTTACTTCTGACTAGAATAGGTCATACTTGGGAAAGGGAAATTGTTCTTGTCATAGAAGGTGATTAGAACTCGTTTAGTATTTTAGTCTTTTAGTTTTTCACTTATTCTTGTTTTTGTAAGCATTAAAGTTTTAATAGTGAAAAGTTTTTGGGCGTAAGCCTAGTTTACTGATCTCAAGATCAGTAAGCGTATATAACCTTTGTGTTATTGATTTAGTTTGTTTTATTCCGCTGCATTATCTGTGGATGTGTGGAAAGTTGTGAGACACATCTGTACTCACATTCGTTATCTGTTGCGTGATTGAAGCTTCCTAGCTACACGAAACTTTCAAAACGTTTTATTTTTATTTTGGAAATAAGACTTTCAAATTTCTAAGGAAATATCCAAAATGGCTAAATAGAAACTTTGTTAGGGGAGGAGCGAGTATATATAAATACTCTTACTATACCATTATAATGTGATAAATATTTGGTAAAGATGATTAAATAAATTAACAAAAAGATAAACAATCATTAAGGGAAATAAATATAAAGATTCATAAAGTAGCTCATTTTGATTTTTAGCGGTAGAACTTTTGAATCTGGATGAAATTTAAACGTTTAATCATATAAATTGGATTTTTATGAATTATGGCGCCCTTTATTTAACTAGACTAGTTAATAATCCGTCGATACTCGATGGACATTATAAATTATAACCGAACACATATAAATCAAATGCATATTAACTAATAAATTTTATTTGAAAGTATAAATCACGTTATAATATATTACTAAATGAATGTATAACGTTTAATCATATAATTTAGTTTGTTTATTCAAATTATTTACATACGTCTCAAGTAAACAACATTTTTGAATGCAAGTCAAAGCTTCTGTTTGGAAATACTATAATAATACTAATTAATTAGTTTCTATTTAGAATGTATTAAACATTAGGGCTTAAATTTTAAGGAGTGTTCCTAAAGTGAGGCCACATGTTATACTTCTGTTAATTTAGGATAGTGCTATTTTATCGGCTTTTGACATAATTTGTTAATTTCCCAGTTAAGTCTCATGTAACTTGAACGTAATGAACAAAATGGTTTGTAAGAAATCATTATTACGGGATTAAATTTATTTTCTAAATTTAAAGAGTAAATCAAAATTAAATGTTCAAAAATAACCTTAAAATGCTAAAAGTGTCACATCTCTCGCTCTCTCTCTCTCTCAATTCTCAATACTGAAAACCCTCCTTATTCATGCCTCCCTCCTTCCTACTCAAACCAATACCCCTTTTCCTTAACTTCACCCAATTCACCCAACGTCTTTCATCTTCTTTCTCCCCTACCATGTCAAATCCACTCATTCCAGCTGCGTTGCCTTCATTTCATGTTGCCATCACATGCTTCATCCTAGCACTGTCCATCATTGGTTGATGGTTGTCATATTCGCATTCTTCTTCAAATGTTGTCTTATCCTCTTCTCACACTCCAAAATGCACGCCTTTCCATATCACCTCGGCTCGTCATGGCCTCTAACCTCAAATTCATGAAACCTAAGCAATCCCCCTCCAGTTTCATTCCCTACACCGCCTTCATTATCAATCATAAATCCATTAAAGGGCATAGGTTTTGCAGGGTATATGTATCTAGTATTTTAGAACATGTATTTTTCTAGCTAACTCGAGAAAAGTTGAGATGTCTCGTCTCTCGCTTTCATTGGAGCAACCGTTTTTTGGCTCATCATGCGAGAAAAGATATTTGAGAGTTCGTTCATGTTTAAATAGACGTATTTGCAATCCTTCATTTCCACTTTCATCTACTCCATCTATTCCTAAAATGAATGTCCAAATTTTATTTCAAGGGATACTTTGAAAATGCTTATTTTTACTTATTTTAGTGGCCGAAGTTTTTTTTTTAATATTCATTTCTGGAGAAAAAAATCTTGAATATGGACATTTAATGAGGGAGTACAATTTTTGATGTTGTATTTGTATATTGGAGGTAGCGCATTTGCTTATGTTATGGAATACCCTTTAAAGTTTGTTATTGCACTTCAACACTTGAATGAGTTATTGTCCTTTACCTTAGGAGAATGATACTTTAAAAAACACATTGCTCTAACGTTGATTTAAACAAAACAGAAACATGAATGGAACAAAAGAGACAATTGAAAGCTTAGTTTCAACTCTTTGAGAAATTTTGCAGGTTTCATACTTCTTCTAGCACGCAAAGCATATTGTATTTTTTTAATTACATGAAAATAAATCATGATTTATTTGAATCAACCAATCACCAAGAGTTCCTGCCATTTTCTTTGCTGGAAACACACAAGGATCAATTGTCAACTTGAAGATTATGAATTTTTGGGATTTTAAATGAAACAAAAACAAATAAAACCAATTAAAGAATTGAGTTAATATTCTCCAAAGCAACAAAAGCTCCATCCAACTATCCAATGATGACATATATACCATTGATTGTGAGTTGCGAGGGCAAGATCTATTTCGATTGACTTAATCCTCTCCAAAGCAACAAAGGCTCCACTTAGATTCCTAAATTTATTAACCAGCTCTTGAACCTTAAGACTGTAGAGTTTCAGTTAAGATATGGAGGATAAAGCCAAAGTGGATGACATGAAAAAGAGCACTCATAGAAATATCTTCAAATTTTAACTTGCATTGAAAGAGAAATGAGAGAGCAGATTTGCTCAAAAATGCATACATACCACCTTCACTTAGGTTCCTCCAAGACAATACAAGGCTTAATTATGTCAATGTTATTGAACTACTAAGAAAACAGAGAAAAGAATAGCACAAGAATAGAACATGAAATAGATTTGATGAAAAAAATGAAATACCTTGAATGGGTGAATACACCTGTTTGCAAAAATGAAGGAAGTGGAGGATACTCTTCATGCAATTCAAGTGGATATAAATATCATTTGGGATTAGGACTTTAGGTTTTATATCTTTATTTGAAATTCAATTCTTCTTAGGATTATATCACTTTAATTACTGACTGAAATTCATATAAAGCTTTAATTCAACAATTTCAACCTGAGTTAAATGGTGACACGTGGAATTTCAGGTCAACTGAAATTCATATACTCCCTCCGTCCGCTTACAAAGTTCACACTTTCTATTTTGGGCGTCCGTTTACAAAGTTCACACTTTGTTTCTTTCCTAAAAAGGAAACCTTAAATCACTATTCTCTCCACTCATTCTCTCTCCTACATTATTTTAATACTCACAAACCATTATAATTTACTATTCCCTCCACTCATTCTCTCTCCTATTTTATTTTCACACTCACAACACTTTCAATATAATACTCCCTTCTTAATTAACGTGTAAACAGTAAGTGTGAATTTACTAGGCGGACGGATGGAGTATATAAAGTTTTAATTCAACAATCCAACTATAATAGTCTCTGCCTTCTCGCATTGGTACGTTCATTTGTCAATTATGTTTTTAATCCCCATGCAACATCAAATATCTTATCTGACCAATTATAATTTTAATTCCCTTACAACATCAAAGATATCTAAGTAAGATAAAATATGTAAATCAATCACAATATCTTATCACTTTAAATTTAAAAATATGAATTACACATAAAAAGGTCAAATGACAAACATATCACTATCCCATCTATTAATATTATTGCTAATTGAGTTTAAATTTTAAAAAAAAACAACGTTAAACTTTCATTTGACATTAACTTTAGATGTTTTTCACCAATCTTTTTTAAATTTTTGAACAGTATAAACTGAGATACGAACGTTGACTTGTCTGGGTACGGCTCAAGTGAATTGGACCCTAAACATAATCCATCAAGTCTCATATACGAGGAAGGAAATGGGCTTCCTCGTACTAAAGCTACCTCGTCATTCCCCTAGGTCGACATAGACCCAGCAGGCGAAATGACCAAGGCCCAACTCGAAGATCGAGGGAGACCTCCCTCCAAGGCCGAGCTGGAGCTTTCTTGACGACGAGGAGGCCTCCTCGGCTATCAATCCATGAAGGGTTTCTTCAATTGTCTCTTACCTCCTCCCGGCTCATCGTTGGCCGACCTGACCACGTATGACGAGGAAGAGACCATCTCAGCTTTCGTGCAGAATTGCAGTTTATTCAGTCCTATTCAAATAAGGACATTGAACAGTTGTAATATTTCTAGGATTGTAACCGCCTCACATATCAAGTCAAGTCTAACAAGGACTCATCAAATATAATCCTCTTAGGATTCATATCTTATCTTTTAGTAATCCAATTCAACATGGATTCTACAGTATTCTACCTATAAATACAAGCCATAATTCACATATTTTGGTACGTTATCTTTTGACTCTAAACTCTATCAAATTGATTTCTCTCTCACAAAGCAAATACTTACTCTCACGCCGGAGGGCCTTCGTCGGAGAAGCCCCGGCTTAGTTTACGTGTTTGTTTCTCTGTTTCAGGCTATTCAATCGCCAGAGTACAACCGACCGCTGGATTTGGGCTGATTCGATCTTTTTGGCATCATCAGTTTGGTTCCATTGCCGAGAAATTTGGGTTTTGGCCGAAAAACTCAGTTTTGCATGGAAACTGCTTTCGCCTGGAATTTTCATCAATTGAGAAAGTTGTTTTGGCCGGAAATAATTCGGTTTTTAGTTGGAAAAAGTTTGTTCCCTCTTGAAATTCGTTCTATTTGGGCCTGAAAATTATTGTTCTGCCGAAAAATTGTTGTTTGGCCTGAAAATACTGTTCCCTTGGAAATTTGGGCCATCTGGAAATTTTGATTCACTTAAGAATTATGTTCCTGTAAGAATTCTGGTCTGTTTGCAATCTTGAATTCCAATGGATGACGGAAATACCATCAGTATTACTAGCGAGGATCAACGAGCCCTCATCGAAGAAAACTCTCTGAACGGGACGGCTGGAGTGCTCCTCCTCCTCCTCCTCCTCCTCCTCAGATCGAAGGTCCACCTCCCCTCGGCATGACTCTCCGATCTCAGAATCAACCAACTACCGAGGTAGCTGTTAATAACCCTCCTCGTCTTCGTCCACGAGGAAAGCGAGCTACGAGCAGACAGACGACGAGGAATGCTGATGCAGGACAAGCTGAGAATACCCAGCCCGTTAACCGACATACACTCTTGCATCAACAGATGGAGACTTTGCAACATATTTTTGAAACTCAAAATGCTTTTTTGCAGTTGGATCCCGAAAATTAAATGGCCGAGTTCATCAGGCCTTCGAGGACAGGAAACTCTCGTGAAGGGGAAACTCAGGGTGATAGGGGAGGTAGTTAAAGGAGCCCTCCTCGTGGCCAAGATCCCCCTCACCATGAGCCTGCTGTACCACCTAAGCAACTCCGAGATGCTCCTCCTCGTCCTCGCTCGAACAATCATGTAAACGAGAGGAATGTGGTAGACCTGAGAAGCCACTTGAATTCAAGGGAACATGAGGTTAAATCAGCCGACTTGCGAGCAAGGCTCAGTCAGGCTAGGCGTTTCTCCCCTCCTCGTCGTAATCATCATCATCGACATAGTTTACCCCGTCCCAAAAACAACATAAGGCCGAGGATCCCTCATCCTTACAGAATGATCCTTCACCATGAAGGGGATCCGAGGAGAGATAAAATACCCTCTAAGCGAGGAGAAAACCACTGGGATGACAAGGAGCATAGCCGGGTGAATGGTCACCCAAGAGAAAGGTCCCACCGAAGTTTCCACCGGAGTTCCCACCGTAACTCTCACTTCAGTTCTGAAAATGGGATTGATGCTAGAGAGCTGTTTCTCTTGAAAAAGAGAATTAACGATATGGAGATGGGGAAGAAGGACGAGAAAGAAGATGACACTAGTGCAACTCGTCCCTTCTCTTAGAGAATAAATGATGTACCACCTAACCCTGCCTTCAAGGTCCCAAGTTTTGACTAATATGGAGGAACCACTGACGCACGGGACCATGTGCATAGTTTTGAATCTACTATGGCCCTCCTCACCAAAGCAGATGACGTTCTCTGTAAAGCTTTTGCAAGTACCTTCTCCGGAACAGCCTTGACATGGTTCCGTGAGCTCAAAAAGGGAAGCATTGACAGCTGGAGGAACATGAGGAGGATATTCCTAGATCACTTTGCCATGGAAGGGAGAAGGAAGAAGAGGTTGACTGACCTTGCCAACATCGAGCAAGGAAAGAATGAGACAACACAGAGCTACTATAACAGATTCCGAGCCATGGCGGATCAAGAGGAGGAAAGCCTCACGGACAGAGAATTGATTGTCTGTTTCAATTCTAGATTGAGATCCGGACAACTTATTTATGAACTCTCTGCCAGAGAACCAATATCCAAGTCTGACTTATATAATGTTGCTTATGCAATTGCCATGGTGTTGGGTATGCATGTTTTAACCCTCCTATTTTGTATTAGATTTGATTGATACCATAACCTCCTGTCTATTTTAAAGACTTTAGGACCCTATATAATGAAGCTTAGACTTCAATTTTTTAGCTAAGTCCATTTTATAGAATAGGTTTAATTTAGGCTTGAAGACTGGCACAAGATTCATTGGATATAAGGTTGCAGTTCCAAGCAGTTTCAAAACCGCACTTCAGAACCGCATATGCAACCACATGTGTAATCTGCTCCTTGAACCACTGCAGTGTAACCACTTGGTGAACCGCATCTGTGCAGTTCAGCACCAACCGCTCTTTGCAACCTCCTGGTGTAACCAACCGCACTTCATCAACCACTCCACACCAGACCGCATCCAATGATTGAAGACTTGAAGTGAACCACTTTTTACCATTGGTATCCACGTCAGCAATATCAAAAGTCAACCACTAAATCTTGTCACGTGATTCAATGTCAGAGAAGATCTGCAAGGATCTTGAAAAGATGACAGGTGTCCTAACCTCATTGCTTGCAGCTGGAGCCTGATCAGCTTTACCTTCAGCAGCTGTACCAAAGGACAAAAGTGGATATTGTGGACCAATGGAAAAGCATCAAGTACTGTCCTTGCAACAGCTGTATCCAACGGCTAGTTCCTTGATGCTTGGGTATAAATACCCCTAATCTTCACCATTAGAAGATTGCTTGAGAAATTAATTTGCTGTGAGTTCATAGAAGCTGAAACTCTGCCCAGAAATTCTAAGTCCTTTGAATCTTCATCTTCAACTTCAAGAAATACTTTTCCAGCCCAGAAATCAAGCCTTAACACATCAAGAATCATTGTGCTCTACATCTCAAAGATTTAAAGAGCCTTGATCTTGAACACACACACACACCTCACTTGTTTAATCACATAGATTAATCACTTGAGATACACTGGTTATAGTCTTAGGATTTGTTCTTCATAGAAAAGATTTTAGATCTGAGTATTATTCATTGTACTTTGTAATCTCTCATACTCAATATAAAATCTCTCTTAGAAATCCAAGACTAACCATCTTGGTAGTGGACGTAGATCGTTTATCGATTGAACCACTTCAAATATTGTGTTCTTACTTTCTGCATTTATATTTCTTGTGCTTACTGATTATCTATCTTTCTCTGTTTGATCTTTATATAGATATCCATTATTGTGAAATTGTGTTTGGAGTTATCATTGTCAAACCTCACTTTCTGTTTTAGAACCGCTCAGAAAATTGCACAAAACCGCTTTGCAAAACCGCCCCTCAAAACCGCTTGTATCTTCAATATATTCCGCTGTGCATTTTACAACTCTACTTGCAGTTTCTTACTCACTGCAAGAGGTTTTGTAAGATTAGAGGTTTTGTTTTAAATCGAGGGCGAAAAAATTTGTAACAGCTATTCACCCCCCCTCTAGCTGTATTTTCACCCTTGTTGCCACCTTTGGGACCAACACATGGCAGAGGATAAAAGTAAGAAGAGGTCCGATAAAACAGAAACGAAAGCAGCTGGAACTCACCATGCTTCCAATGATTCCAATGAAAATGGATACAAAAAATAATTTCTCTTTTATGAAAACAAAAGTGATTGTCTGTTTCAATTTTGAATATTTATTTAGGAACGGAGGAAGCATTGTTTATTAGGTAAAAAAATAAAATATATATTAAATAAAATGACGATTTTGTTTGTGCACACTCCTAGGACTATCAAAAAAGATTTCCACTAACTGTGCTCAGATGACCCTTAGCTAGAATGTACCGATAATAATGAGCTAGACTAATTTCTCTTTTATGAAAACAAACAACTCCAATATACCTTTTTCACTTGCATTTCTTAGCTTCAACAAACATCACAAGAACCACAAAAATTCCCAAGTCAACCTATGTTGGGAAACAATGGCCTATAATTGCTATGCAAAGATGAACACAAATAAAATAGAAATACGAAAACAATAACAAGCAAAGAACACAGAGATTTACGTGGAAAACCCCTCAAAACAAGAGGAGTAAAAAACCACGGGCGACGGAGAACAATCCACTAAATCAATCAAGAGTACAAGGAGATGATCAAGGTGAAAAACAATCACACAATCTCACAATCTCTCAATGGTGAATCCCTAGCAAGTTTCTATCTCTCTCTATTCAAGGCTACAGGAGAAAACAATGACAAAATAATATATTTATATCTAGGGCAAAAACACACGGCTGCAACAAGGGAAAAACCAGGCCCGGCCCATGCATTGACGATGCCAGGCGCCCGCCCCAACCATGCCAGGCGCCCGCCTGGAAATACCACAAACCAAGGCCAACATACGGCAATTGAGGCGTCCGCCTGAGACAGGTTGATGCGGCCGCCTCAAAGCCAGAAACACGGCCTCCCTCCATGGCCAATGATGCGCACGCCTCGGCCTAATGGGGCGCCCACCTCGGCACGTACGCAGCAGCAACACATCAGCAGCTTTGCCCAACACCCTTTTGCCAAACAATTGAGAGTCACTCAACAATTCTCCACCTTGACGATCAATTCCGAAACAAGCTATCTCCAAGAGATCATCTCTATCTCCGCCGCCACGCCCCGAAGGGCATCAATGACTAGTAACACCCACTAAGTCCAAGCAATGCTTGAACTTAGCAATCTGCAAAGGCTTTGTCAACATATCCGCCGGGTTGTCAACTGTATCAACTTTCTTCAGAACGACCTCACCACTTGCAATTGAAGTCCTCACAAAGTGATACTTAATGTCAATGTGCTTCGTTCTCCTATGAAAAGAATTTTGATTCTTTGCCAAACAGATAGCGCTTTGGCTATCACTGAAAACCTCAGGAGCACCTTGAACCATACCAAGTTCACGAACCAAGCCACCAAGCCATTTGGCTTCCTTGACGGCCTACTGTTATAGCCATATACTCGGCCTCGGCGGTAGAACAACGCTGTGACTTCCTGCAGTCCGGATTTCCAACTAATAGCGGAACCACCAAGACAAAACACATACCCCGTTGTAGACTTTCTGTCATCAAGATTACCACCCCAATCTGAATCAACATGCCCAACAAAACCATCACGATTCCTACCATAGACAATGCATAAATCCGGAGCACCACACAAGTATCTAAGAATCCATTTGACAAAGATTCCAATGCTCTTTACCGATTCCCCATGTATCGACTCACTACGCTCACTTTGCTTGAGCAATATCGGCCGAGTGCAAACCATAGCATACATAATGCACCCCACATTCGAATACTTAACACGTGACATATAATCTTCCTCATCTTTAGACTTGGGACAATCTAAAGAAGACAACCGAAAGTGAGAAGCTAGAGGTGTACTCATTTGGCATCCTTCATGTTGAACCGCTCCAAGACCCTCGTACATACTTTCCTTGCGACAAGTAAAGTAGTCCCTTTTCCGATCTCGTTCAATTTCCATGCCAAGAATCTTCCTCGCAACCCCTAGATCTTTCATCTCAAACTCCCTTTCAACATCAATTTCACCTGGTTGACATCATTAATATCTTTTGCAGCTACAAGCATATCATCGACATATAACACAAGATAAATTAATGAGCCATCACTACAGCCCTTCAAGTAGACACAACTATCAAAATCACTCCTAGCAAAACCATGGTTTACCATAAAAGTGTCAAACCTTTTATACCATTGTCGAGGTGACTGCTTCAAGCCATACAAGGATCTTTTCAACAGACAGACATGATCCTCCTTTCCTTCGACCACAAACCCTTCAGGTTGGCGCATGTAGATCTCCTCCTCAAGTTCCCCATTAGCAAAAGCCTGTTTTCACATCCTAGCTGCTCAAGCTCAAGATCCTTCATTGCCACAATGCTCAACAAGGTACGAATAGATGTGTGTCTAACAACCGGTGAAAATATCTCATTGTAGTCTATTCCTTCGACTTGAGTGAAGCCACGAGCAACTAACCTTGCTTTATACCTTGCTTCCTCAATCCCCGAAGCTTCCTTGAACTTGTAGACCCACTTGCAGCTGACTAACTTCTTCTTTGGTGGAGGCCTCACAAGTTCCCATGTCGATTCTTCCCAAGAGATACCATCTCTTCTTCCATAGCAACCGAGCCACTTTGCGGAATCTTCACAAGACATAGCTTCCTTGTAGGAGAATGGTTCATGCACATCGATTGCCAGCAATGACAAACGGTCATAAGCCACCATCTCCTCAAATCCATATCTAATAGGGGGTCTTTTATCCCTCTTACCCCTACCACGATCATTGGTAGTCTCCACCTGCACCGTAGTCTCTTCCTCCTGAACTGAAACATCAGTAGGAGGTGCTTCATCAGACAAGTTATCCGCATCTAAGTCAAGTTCCACCCTATCATCTCCATCTAGCTCCACCTGCTTCTGTGTCTGTTCTGCAGAACCACCTTTCTCATGGAGAAGTAGAGACTCATTAAATGTGACATCTCTACTCGTCAGGAACTTAGATGCAACCGGGTCCCATAACCGAAATCCCTTCACTCCAGTAGTATAGCCAACAAAGACACACTTTTTGGCTCTTGGCTCCAATTTGTTTCCATTGTTGACATAAGCATATGCGGGACACCCAAAGATACGCAACCTTGAGTAATCTCCTGGAGAGCCAGACCACATCTCCACCGGAGTCTTCATCCCAATACTAGAATTTGGAGAACGATTAGCCAAGTAAGCAGTCATACTAATCGCCTCTTGCCCAAAATTCTTTACCCAAACTCGCTTGTGACAACAAACACCGAGCCCTTTCTAACAAAGTGCGATTCATTCTTTCAGCAACACCGTTCTGTTGTGGTTTCCCAACACAAGTTCTATGTCGACCAATACCTTCATTTTTGCAAAATTCAGTAATCTCCTTTTCGACAAACTCAAGGCCATTATACATTCTCGGTTTCTTTATAGGTCTACATGCTGTTTCTCAACTAAGGTTTTCCATGCTTAAGATTCAAAAGCCCATCATTCTTATGTTTTAAGAAATAGACAACCACTTTTCGTGAATAATCATCAACAAAAGTCAACAAGTAACGAGAACCACCCTTAGATAATTTTCTAGCAGGACCCCACAAATCAGAATGAATATAATCAAGAATACCTTTAGACGTGTGTACTCCCTGTCCGAAGCTTGCCTTTGTTTGTTTTCCAAGCACGCAGTGCTCACGAATTCCATAGGCCACGTCTTGTCCATCCAATAAGCCGCGCTTCGAAAGTTCAGTCATTCCCTTCAAGCCGATGTGACCCAATCTCATGTGCCACAGCTGAGTAGTCTCCGCCTCAGTCATAGATCCCTTTGCAACAGACACATCCCCAACAACCGTAGACCCAAGAAGTTCATACAATGTTCCCACCTTCTTTCCCTTCAGTGCAACCAATTCACCTTTAGTAGCCAATAGTTCACCATTAGCAATGGTGCAGCTATATCCAAGACTATCCAAGGTACCTAAGGAAATCGGTTTTTCTTCAAATCGTGGGAACGTGCCGGACGTTGTGCAACTTTCTGACTACCCCATCGAACATCTTAACCATAATAGTCCCAATTCCGACAACCTTGCAAGCAGCATTGTTCCCCATCAAAACTGATCCACCAGTAATAGTTTTATATGAACAGAACCATGCCCTGTTAGGACTAAGATGATAAGAACACCCCGAGTCCAAAATCCAATTGTCGCGAATTTTGGAGCCCGAATCACAAGCAGTAAGAGCATCACAATCACTGTCATCACTAGTGTCTTCATGTACCACTCCAGCTTCACCCTTGCCCTTAGCAGTTGTATCCTCTTCCCTTTTAAAACCTCTCCGATTAGGGCAATACTTTCGAATGTGTCCCTTCTCCTTGCAACTATGACATATCACATTCTTTTGCCATTCACTTGAACTTGGTAGCCGAGAATTTCTTGAATTCAATCCTTTCCCTGGCTTCTTACCGCCTTTAGCAATTAAGCCTTCACCTTGAGATTCAGCACTTTGAGAAATCAAGTGCGTTTCAATAACCTCACGACTTAATAAAGCAGACTTGATCTCTTCAAAATCAATCTCTTCCTTGCCATACAAAAAACGAGTCTCACGAAAGTGCATGTATTCCGATGGTAGAGAACAAAGCAATTTTACCGCCAATTGCTCATCATCAATTTTGACATCGACATTCTTCAAGTCCATGACCAAGCCATCAAACTCATCAAGATGTTCCTCCAAGGACCCACCCGCTTTGAGTTTACACTCCTCGAGTTTCTTCAATAGTAGCAACCTGTTACTAACGCTCTTAGTCATGTACAATTGCTCAAGCTTAAGCCAAAGCCCTGCCGCAGTCTTCTCTTCTACAACCTCTCTCAATACCTCATCTTTGAGACTCAATTGTAAAAGAGATAAAGCCTTTTCATCCATATCATCAAATTGTTCATCCGTCAGACTTGCCGGTTTCTTTGCCTTCCCAAGCAAAGCCTTGACGCAATTTTTACCCACCAAAATTGCTCGCATCTTTACTTTCCACAGCCCAAAGTTAATCTTGCGATTAAACTTCTCAATCTCGTACTTCCCAGACATCTTTAATCAATCAAGCAATATAGGACCCTTCTAAACCAAGCTCTGATACCAATTGTTGGGAAACAATGGCCTATAATTGCTATGCAAAGATGAACACAAATAAAATAGAAATACGAAAACAATAACAAGCAAAGAACACAGAGATTTACGTGGAAAACCCCTCAAAACAAGAGGAGTAAAAAACCACGGGCGACGGAGAACAATCCACTAAATCAATCAAGAGTACAAGGAGATGATCAAGGTGAAAAACAATCACACAATCTCACAATCTCTCAATGGTGAATCCCTAGCAAGTTTATATCTCTCTCTATTCAAGGCTACAGAAGAAAACAATGACAAAACAATATATTTATATCTAGGGCAAAAACACACGGCTGCAACAAGGGAAAAACCAGGCCCGGCCCATGCAATGACGACGCCAGGCGCCCGCCCCAACCATGCCAGGCGCCCGCCTGGAAATACCACAAACCAAGGCCAACATACGGCAATTGAGGCGTCCGCCTGAGACAGGTTGATGCGGCCGCCTCAAAGCCAGAAACACGGCCTCCCTCCATGGCCAATGATGCGCACGCCTCGGCCTAATGGGGCGCCCGCCTCGGCACGAACGCAGCAGCAACACATCAGCAGCTTTGCCCAACACCCTTTTGCCAAACAATTGAGAGTCACTCAACAACCTATTACATATTTAGACCAAAACCAAAGAGTCCAAAAATTATATATCTATGCATGCATATGTAGTTGTAGCCATGCGTGAACATATATCAAACGATTTTATAAAGTCTATATAAACTTGAGTGGGTCGTCAATACATCGGCATAAAGTGAGGATTGTCAACCATTTCTTTCTCTTTGACATGCCCATGTACTCCTCTAATCGCTCAATTGACTTTATTTCATTTGATTTTTTCATTTTCCTGTGCAAGTATACATAAGTTTCAAGGTCAATTTGAAGTTATCCTCAAAAATAAATTAGACTTGTTAAAATACAGATTATTGCATTGAATTGTTCAATGAAAATAAATAAAGAATAAGAAAAACCTTGGATGAACTTGTCCCTTAAATCGAAAATGGGAGGCAAGAGATATGAAAAAAAAAAATAAAGATCTTAGAATTATCTAAGATGAAGCATACAATTTGGACAGTTGAAAGTAGAGTAAAACGCTGCGAAAAAAAAAAGAACGGAATAACAAAAATCATTATGAAAGAAAATAAATATAAGCAAGCCGCAATCTCAGTGTTTGGCCAAAAGCCTTGAACATTTTTTAGGTACAAGCCATATAGAATCTAAGCACAAAAATCATTATGCAAGAAAATAAAGAAATTTGAATTACCTATGATGAACTCAAAAACTTGGGGTTGATAGCCAAATTTGCCATGTAAATTAGATGTGGCCCGAAATAGACAATGATCTTATCATAAATTTAAAATTTGAACTTTTAAACATTGAAGAAAACCTTAGTAAGTTAAACAATGTGTATCCCAATTTATCTTTCTACTCCTATACATATACTATGTGCTTAAAATTTGGGTTGCCAATAACAACCGGTCCTTCCAAAAAGACCTATTTGTATTCTCATTATCAGGTCCATGGCGGTGAGTAAATTCGTACATTCAGCTATAGAAAAGGGATCTTCCAAAAAAATAGATATAGTTAAATCTTTATAAATATTTTAACAAATCAACCTAATCTAATCATATCTCTATTTTGACATATGGGATTTTGTTGCTATCGAGAGTTTTAAAATTTGAATTAAACAGTAAGCATATTAATAGAACCCTTAAGCATATTAATAGAACCCTATTGGATAAGAACATGTTGAATGTCACGTGAAATTTTACGTCATAATTACATGTAGCACGGTAAAAAATCACATAAAACTCTCCTTTACAATATATATAGATATAGATTATAGCGTCCTCTAACATTAAGAATGACCGAACCGAAATCGAAACCGGCTTGGAACCATCGAACCAACTCAACATCGGGACCATCAAACCCGAAATCTGAGTAATCTGTGAATCGGTTGAACCGGAATGTGGTTCACCTAGTCCGGCTACCAGTAGCGGATCTATAAATTTTGGTGAGGAGGGTTAAATTTTGAGTTGACGAGAAAAATTGAAACCACACTATTTTTTTTTAAGTTTTAAATGATATATATAACCTACTTTTTCATACTCATGAGTAAAAATATTAATGCCAATAATAATAATAATAATAATAATCATAATGGTAATCAATAATGTTTATATAGAATTAAAATATTTAATTATCTCATTAGCGATAAATAAATAACATTAATTTAAAATGGGAGGTGAACTCAAACAAACAATACTAAAAAAAATTGAAAACAAACACCACTTAAAAAAAAAATTAGTTAGCTCAACGATTACAAATTAACACACACTATAATAAAATAAAATAAAATTTAACTATTTGTAGAATAGAAGTAAATGGCAATAACCAGTACAACATCAATGACAAATATCACAATAAAAATTAACTTAGGCACTAACGACCAGTGTTCTAAAAGACCCCGCCTAAGGGCGCCTAGGCTCCGTCTAGGCGCAAGGCCCCTCTCCAACGCCTAGTTCTAAGCCCCGCCTAGGTCCCGACTAATCCCGACTAGTCCCTGCCTAGGTGCTAGGCCCGACTTCGCCACCTAGCATCCGTCTAGCGCTTTTTAGAACCTTGCTAACGACTAATAATTGACTAATAAAATAAGATTCGTTAATTAGAAATAGAGTTACAAGTAGTTGAGTCTCCTAATATTTTCAAATATCAGGTTTAAACAAACAAAAAAAAAACTAACACAAAATATAGGCATGTTTTAAAAAAATTACACATTAATTGTATTCCTTCGTCTCATAATACTTATTGTTTAATGAGCTAAAATTTAGCTCAAAATTCTTATAGGCATCTTTATCATCATTTACCAAGTATTGTTTTAATGGTAATTTAGTATATTTTACATATAGTAATTACATTTTTTAATATGTGTGAAATCATATCATACATAATATATATATATAGCAAAACTATTTAGAGGCTCCAGAGAAGGCCACGTCAAAGGCCACGTCAGCAATTTAATTTCCAACTCATTTTTATTTCAAGTAAGACTTGATTAAGGGCATTATTGTAATATTATTAGTTAAAGTTAATTTACAATTTAAAATAAAAATTCCCTCTTAACTAGAAGTTGATTGATTTAATAAGTTTTGAAAATTTGAAAACTAATGATTACCTATATTTAAGCACAATTTTTGAATAATTCAAATTCTCTAGGTGATAATTGTGGAGATATAATTATTAGTAATTTTTGAAATTTAAAATAATTAGTAATTTTTGAAATTAAAAATAGATGCCAGACTAAATTTCAATTTAACCATAAATTTCAATTTAAAATAATTAGTAATTTTCAAAATTTAAAAGACATGCCAGAATAAATTTCAATTTAACCATAAATTTCGTATAAAGTTTCTAGAAATCAATAGAAATTCAAAATTTAAAATAATTAGTAATTTTCGAAAATTTAAAATAATTAGTAATTTTCGAAATTTAAAAGAGATGCCAGAATAAATTACAATTTAACCATAAATTTCGTATACAGTTTCTAGAAATCAATAGAAAATCGAATTATTTGAAAATAAAAAGTATTAGACATGCCAGAATAAATTTCAATTTAACCATAAATTTCGTATACAATTTCTAGAAATCAATAGAAATTCGAAATTTAAAATAATTAGTAATTTTCAAAAATTTAAAATAATTAGTAATTTTCGAAATTTAAAATAGATGCCAGAATAAATTACAATTTAACCATAAATTTCGTATACAGTTTCTAGAAATCAATAGAAAATCGAATTATTTGAAAATAAAAAGTATTATTCATTTAACTTCTATCTAAAATTCAAACTTGGATGGATAAGTGATGATTTTAAATTCAGCTATCTTAAAAACTGATAAGAGATAATTTGACAATGTATTATCGGTTAAGGATACAATTCATATCCTACTAAATATACATAAATATTCGATTGAGTCATATAAAGAATGGATTTATGAAAATTTAAATTTGTCGGACTCTTCTAAACTTACTTTTCTCTAATTTAGTTATTGGAGGATTTTTAATAATTTTAACAAAATATTTGGAAATAAGCTAATAATGTTATATTCAAATTTGAAATTTGAAATCAGAATATTCAACTTTTTATAATTAACCTGTTATTATAAAATAAAATCAGAAATTTGAAATTTGAAATCAGAATATTCAAATTTGGGATTGAAATCTGAAATCAAAATATTTTGAAAATACAAAGTGGCTCTTTTTTTAACCTTAGTAAGGTCGGACATAATTTTTTTTTAATGAATTACATGTTTTATTTCTTTATTTAACATAAAAATATATACTCTCCCAAGTATCAATCATCAAATTTTAATCCCAGCTTGCAAAAAGATGAATTCATTTGAATATATTACTCAGATATAAAAAAATAAATAAATTCAGGTGTTTAACTATATTGTTACATTAGTTGCAATCCTTGCGGAGTCTCATTCAAACTTCACAAAACATGATTTATATTTAATATAGAGTCCCAATTCAAGCTTTAATTCTTTCCCTTAATCAAGAATTATAACTATGTTAATAACAACATGTTCATGCTTCCTAAGGAAGTGATCATGACATGGTTTATAGTGTTTCTGACAAGATGAGATTATCAGGAGGTTTAAAAGTATATAAACTCATCCATCTCATATCCAGTTCCTCACGGGGTTCCTTAGCAACTGAACATAGCCGTTTAGGCATTAATGCAAATACTTGGGGTGCATTTCACTAAAATTTGCATTGATCGAACAAAAAGAAAGCCTCATGATTTGACACTCTTCCCCATCCGACTCACAAATAAATCAATCCAATGAATCAAAAGGGGGAGATTATGACGCTGCCATTCAAATTAAAAGTGAGGAAGACTTTGAATTTGTTATTGACTTATTGTTCAATGAATTAAAGACGAATGCGTACCGGTTGAAGCTTCCGAGTCACATTCGTACAGCAGATGTCTTCAACGTGAAGCACTTGATTCCGTTTTATTTGCAATTTAAAATAAAAATTCCCTCTTAATTAGAAGTTGATTGATTTAATCAGTTTTGAAATTTTGAAAACTAATGGTTACCTAAATTTAAGCACAATTTTTGAATAATTCAAACTCTTTAGGTGATAATTGTGGAGATATAATTATTAGTAATTTTCAAAATTTAAAATAATTAGTAACTTTTGAAATTAAAAATAGATACCAGACTAAATTTCAATTTAACCATAAATTTCAATTTAAAATAATTAATAATTTTCAAAATTTAAAAGACATGCCAGAATAAATTTCAATTTAACCATAAATTTCATATACAGTTTCTAGAAATCAATAGAAATTCGAAATTTAAAATAATTAGTAATTTTCGAAAATTTAAAATAATTAGTAATTTTCAAAATTTAAAAGAGATGCCAAAATAAATTACAATTTAACCATAAATTTCGTATACAGTTTCTAGAAATCAATAGAAAATCGAATTATTTGAAAATAAAAAGTATTAGACATGCCAGAATAAATTTCAATTTAACCATAAATTTCGTATACAGTTTCTAGAAATCAATAGAAATTTGAAATTTAAAATAATTAGTAATTTTCAAAAATTTAAAATAATTAGTAATTTTCAAAAATTAAAAGAGATGCCAGAATAAATTACAATTTAACCATAAATTTTGTATACAGTTTCTAGAAATCAATAGAAAATCGAATTATTTGAAAATAAAAAGTATTATTCATTTAACTTTTATCTAAAATTCAAACTTGGATGGATAAGTGATGATTTTAAATTCATCTATCTTAAAAACTGATAAGAGATAATTTGACAATGTATTATCGGTTAAGGATACAATTCATATCCTACTAAATATACATAAATATTCGATTGAGTCATATAAAGAATGGATTTATGGAAATTTAAATTCGTCGGACTCTTCTAAACTTTCTTTTCTCTAATTTAGTTATTGGAGGATTTTTAATAATTTTAACAAAATATTTGAAAATAAGCTAATAATGTTATATTCAAATTTGAAATTTGAAGTCAGAATATTCGACTTTTTATAATTAACCTGTTATTATAAAATAAAATCAGAAATTTGAAATTTGAAGTCAGAATATTCAAATTTGGGATTGAAATCTGAAATCAAAATATTTTGAAAATACAAAGTGGCTCTTTTTTTAACCTTAGTAAGGTCGGACATAATTTTTTTTTAATGAATTACATGTTTTATTTTTTTATTTAACATAAAAATATATACTCTCCCAAGTATCAATCATCAAATTTTAATCCCAGCTTGCAAAAAGATGAATTCATTTGAATATATTACTCAGATATAAAAAAATAATTAAGTCCAGGTGTTTAACTATATTGTTACATTAGTTGCGATTCTTGCGGAGTCAATGAGTCGGTCATTCAAACTTCACAAACATGATTTATATTTAATATAGAGTCCCAATTCAAGCTTTAATTCTTTTCCTTAATCAAGAATTATAACTATGTTAATAACAACATGTTCATGCTTCCTAAGGAAGTGATCATGACATGGTTTATAGTGTTTCTGACAAGATGAGATTATCAGGAGGTTTAAAAGTATATAAACCCATCCATCTCACATCTAGTTCCTCACGGGATTCCTTAGCAACTGAACATAGCCGTTTAGGCATTAATGCAAATACTTGGGGTGCATTTCACTAAAATTTGCATTGACCGAACAAAAAGAAAGCCTCATGATTTGACACTCTTCCCCATCCGACTCACAGATAAATCAATCCAATGAATCAAAAGGGAGAGATTATGACGCTGCCATTCAAATTAAAAGTGAGGAAGACTTTGAATTTGTTATTGACTTATTGTTCAATGAATTAAAGAGTGAGCAGTGTGAGATATGGTGTGTTTATAAATCGGTTCGTGTATCATGAGAGTGGATAAATATTTATATATATATATATATATATATATATATATATATATATATATATATATATATATATATATACTAGTGTACACGAGTTAACTAGCTAGTGTACACTATATACATAGCTAGTGTACTTAGCCATGACTGATGAACACTGAAATTAAACTTGGGTACACTAGCTAAGTTGCTAGTGTACATTACTTAACTAGCTAGTGTACACTAGTTAATTAGCTAGTGTACACAAGAACTTGACTAAAATCAAGTCAAGGTATTGTCCAGTATAAGTCATCTGGCTAGTATACACTAGTTAATTAGCTAGTGTACTTAGCCATGACTGATGAACATTAAAATTAAACTTGGCTTTATAATTATTTAATAAAGAATAAACTGTTTATTGTTGCCTATAACTGATTTATTAATTATACCCATTCTCATGTTTGTAAACATGATTAATCATTTTGCAAAACCATTCTTTTACGTGCACACTTAGAACTCATGTGATGTTATATTTTCAAACACAGATTTGAGAAAATATGCATGCCAACTAATCCACCTACGCTATATAGTATACTGCTAAAAAGATAATTTTGAGAAATTTGTTTACCGTCTTAAATATTCTCTAATATCGTGTTCCTGTTTGAATTTATGACAACATATAAAGGTTTCATAAAATGTGTGTCACAAGGACTTGTGTACACTAGCTAGTGTACACTAGTTAATTAGCTAGTGTACAGAAGGACTTGGCCAAGACTAAGCCAAGACAATATCCAGTATAAGCCATCTGACTAGTATACACTATATACATAGCTATACTTTTTGTGTTAAATTTTTTAAAATACACTAATTTAAAGTCTTAGCAGCTTTCAATGAACCATTGCTTCGCCTTAGCAGCTTCAAGTTAACCCAAAGTTGGCAACAAAAAAGCAACTTTGATTAAAGTCTTAAAAGATTCTGTATTCACGTACGCATCAAAACCTAAAAAAAAAAATCTCAATGCTATACTTTCGTTTTTAGCAAGTCAATACTATACTCTATTCATCTCATACTAATACTAATAATAATAATATTAATAAGTTTCACACTAAATTTAGTATATATTTTAATAAATACTTTATCCTGCACAAAAAGTTAGTTTCACTTTCGTAGTCGTCAAAGTTGATTAAAATTTTAACAGAAATTTATAAAGAATAATAATAATAATTAACTAGTGTACACTAGCTAGTTAAGTAATGTACACTAGCTAGTTAAGTAATGTACACTAGCTAATTAACTAGTGTACATAAGGACTTGTGTACACTAGCTAGTGTACACTAGTTAATTAGCTAGTGTACACAAAAATTTGGCCAAGACTAAGCCAAGGCAATGTCCAGTATAAGCCATCTGGCTAGTGTACACGAATTAACTAGCTAGTGTACACTATATACATAGCTAGTGTACTTAGCCATGACTGATAAACATTGAAATTAAATTTGGGTACACTAGCTAAGTTGCTAGTGTACATTAATTAACTAGCTAGTGTACACTAGGTTAAAATGTTTTGGATATTGATGATCATTAGGTCACTTTCTGCTAACGAAATTGTTGCTGAAGAAGATGGTGGATACGGTGAGAGCAACCGGAATTCAAGGACGGATAGTGAACGTTACATCAGCAATACACAGTTGGTTTTCCGGCGACTTAATTCCTTCTCTGGAGCAATTAACCCGAAAGCGAAGGTAAGACAGCTGAGAGACAGTGCAACTGCAAAAAAAAATCCATTTATTTATTTACTGATCATTAGTCAAATGGAGATTTGAAACGAAATGAATGATAAGACTGACTTTGTTATTTGCAGTGAATACAATGCGACACGTGCATATGCTATCTCGAAGCTGGCTAACGTTTTGCACACCAAGGAACTTGCTCAGAGATTGAAGGTTGGTGTCATAAAGTTTTTTTCCAGATTAAACCATTGATGAATGATCTGAAGGAGGAGTGTTTACGTCATAAAATAAATATTTATTGTATTTAAATTAGGGGTAATGCTTATTTTTGCTGCTTTGGCATGAATTATCATCTAGTGTACATTACTTAACTGTGTACACTAGTTAATTAGCTAGTGTACACAAGGACTTGGCCAAGATCACGTTCTTCAATATTATTTTTTCAAAATCCTATCTTCAGGGATCTAGTTTGAATCGTCTCGTCAAGACAAAAAAATCAGTGTTTTCGAATTTTTATTTCGCCTTATAGATATTGAGATATTTTATTTTGAAATTTGAGGGGGATTTTAAATGATGACGTGGCAGTTAGAAAGATGATGTATGCGGCTGACCTTAAAAGTTCACAATAATTACGAAAATGCCACCCTCTATCTTTATTTTTTTTAATCTGAAACATTGATGTGTTTTTAATTTAATGGCTGTTAGTGGTTCTTATGGTTCTCATATAAATTTGGTTCTCGTTATAATAGGACCCTATATATATATATATATATATATATATATATATATATATATATATATATATATATATATATATATATATATATATATATATATATATATGGGTTTTGTTAGGATACCCACCATAGGAGTATCCTAACAAGTGACCCATCATTTTTAGGACAAAAATGTCCCTTGTTTCTCAAAGCAACCATATGTATGATGGGGGCAAAATTGTAATCATCAAAGAGAGAGAAAGTTAGTATTAAATAAGAGAGAGAGAGAGAGAGAGAGTTAGTATTAAATAAGAGAGAGAGAGAGAGAGAGAGTTAGTATTAAATAAGAGATCTCTCTCTCCCTCTTTGATGATTACAATTTTACCCCCATCATATATATGGTTGCTTTGAGAAACGAGGGACATTTTTGTTCAAAAATAATGGGCCACTTGTTAAGATACTCTTGAAGGGGTATCCTAACAAAACCCTATATACATATATATATATATATATATATATATATATATATATATATATATATATATATATATATATATATATATATATATATATATATATAATTAATGTTATTTTAACAAAAATACTCTTAATTAAATATTCATTTTCAATGACAAGCAAACATTTATTACACATTGAATACCGGGATATGTTAGCAATTTTACACATTTTTATTATAAAAATAAAACAATTAACTAATTTAACTCCATGAATCAAAACAATTCAGGCTTGATCCACATAAGCCCATAACAAAAAAATAACCCAATTCAATTCATGCTTGATCAACCTAGGCCCAAAAGAAGTGGGTGATCTAACAAAAATGTGGTCCAAAACATTTCTGATCTCCCAAACGCCCCTTAGCGCGGAATTGGATTACCAGCCCTCCTTAGCGCGGAATTGTATTACGAGGCCTAAGTTAATAAACCTATCTTCTCTCTCGCCGTCATCGAACCTCCATCGCCGCCGGCAGCAGCCCCCAGGTAGCTCCCCCTTTCCATTTATAATCATATCACATTATATATATATATATATATATATATATATATATATATATATATATATATATATATATATATATATATATATATATATATATATATATATACATATATATATCTACACATCAAAATATCCACCTCAATAGCTGTTAATTCTAACTATGCAATCAGATTGGCAGCTCTCAATTGGATGATATGTATACTAATTTAAGGCCTCCACATTGCTAATGTACAAACTTCTTGGTAACAATTGTCTAATATATCGTTCTCATATCTCAACTTAAGTGAAAACTGGTCTTATTGATAAAGCCCTCCAAGTGTTCGACGTAATGACTCAATGAACAAAGCATTTGTTAAAAAGCAAAATCAACAAAAAAGTGGATATATAACGGTGTATGTACATATTTTATGTCTAGGTTCTCTGGGAAGTGCTAGCTTTAAAATGTACTCCCTCCATGCTTAATTGAATATTCAAATTTCATATTAAAATGACAATTTTGATCAGTAAGTGTGGCAGTGGCTATTTTGAAAGGGATATACAAAGGAGTTGGTGAATTGATCATTTATATGTATATAGGGAGGGAGGGAGGGAGGGATGGAGGGAAACAGTGTAGCTTGGCTGATAGGTTGGCAAATGAGGCACATATTCATAAAGGAAAAGTGACTTACTGTGGTATTCAAAGGCTAGCCTTTCAAATTTGTAATGGTAGTTGGAGGTTAAGTGTGGGCACCCCAACCCGGGACCTAACACGTGTCCCGAGCTAAGGGAGCTCAAACTAAGAAAATCCATTTAAATTTTTTAAACATTTGTTTGCCTTTAAAAGAAAACCACCTTTCAAACTTCCAAATAAAAATCAATTGATAATATCTCTACTTAAAGGAAATCCAACCACAACTTTACTAAACCGTAATATGATCAATTACATTGGAAACCTTAATTAACATTTGTTTAACAAAAGGGTTTTCCATACAAATTATAAAAGAGGAATACTTAACCAATACTCCTAATAACCCACTCCTATACTTAACTTGTCAAGCCCCAAAAGCAAAAGTCCACAATGATATCCCCGGCCTCACTGGTTCGGGTCACCTGTCTCGGAATCTAAAACAGTAAAGGGAGAGGGGTGGGAATAAATCTCAATGAGCTATTATGATATGCAGCAAGATGCCAAACAAAGTGCAACACATAGCATGGTAGCACATAACACATTATAAAAGCGGTAAACACCTTACGTTACCTCATTTTACCTTTTTCCCGTCTGAACAATAAGTCGTACAACGTGGGAGTAAAACTCCACTCTTTGGTGAATTGCCTCCAGCATATTCACCTCTTATAGGACTCATACCCCAGACCATCCATATAAGAAAGGATACCTATTTTAGAATATCCAAAAATAATATCGTCCCTCCTTACAACGATCGCAACAGGTCTGTAAAGCTTTTTGGGTCAATACAGTCGTTAGCACAGCCCCACCCCGTGGCCACAGAGTGGGGAAGGGTCACCGCAGTATGATGTTAACCTTCAATCACTTATTGAACAAATCAATAATTGATTGAAATCCATCATACCCACCCGAACATAAACACGCTCAAGCACATGATAGATACTTGAGATAATCCACAAAACGGGATAACAATATAATAACATGGTAATGCATACTCATGTAATCAACACCATAGTGCAACAACCATATAATACACTTATGCATTATAATATAACAACATGGTAAAGTATACTCATGCCAATCAATTCCATCAATGAATATAAATTCAAGTAAGGTATCCATATAACCACATAATCCACGCCGGGATACAATATAATCATATACCAAATAATTCACACTTGAGATACCACACAATAACTTGCCTATTAATCCATACTCAGGATGTTAAGGTATACACCAAATTCAACAGTTCAACAAATTGGGATAATAATGTCACAAGGCGATACATGCTCATCTTCAATTAACGAAGTAGGGAAACTCATGGTTTCTACGCTATTTCTAACTAATCACCAAGGATAGGGGAACAAGTAAAGTCACCAAATACCAAAAACCAATCCTACAAAGTCATTACTCAACCTTGAATAATCTTAATAAAAGTGCAAGACCTACTTCCCATGTTTGGACCACTTTCCGAACAATATTTAACTACTCCTACAATTCCATGTTGACCACATAAGAGGTCATGGCCAAGCCAAGGTATCCTACTCTAACCTAGGTTAAAGAGGATCAATTCGTATCCGGGTTGCTTAGGTTCTACTAATTTATATCGGGTGGGAGTCACCATTTATAAGAGGTCAACAAACTTGCTAAACGATCCTAGTTTAAATTACGAAAATTTGGTTCAGGGTCTTGGGCGACCGCCCTAGCACTTGGGCGACCGCCCAAGTGGACCTCAAGAGAATTTTTGGTTTCTGCCCCTTTGGGCGACCGCCCAAACCTACTTGGGCGACCGCCCAAGTGGACCTCCTAGCAATTTGAACCTCCTGCCATGATGGGCGGCCGCCCAAGCCCCCATGGGCGACCGCCCAAGCCTCCTCCAGCCCAATTTCTCAGTTTTTAACCCCTTTTTAACCCTAGTTTTCCATTCCTTCAACCAAACTTATCTCAAGGACATCAAATGATACTTAAATCTTTCCAAGTCCCATAAAAACATGTAAACTCAAAACCAAGTAGTCCTAGATTATTTATCTCTACCCATTTCACCTATTTCAAATCCTTTTAAATGATCTTCCAAGAACCCTAACTTCAACAAAGTTCATTTTCTAATCATTCAACTCCCATTTTGGTTTCCAAGCAAGAAATCAACATCAACAAGCCAAGAACAAAAAGCAAAGAACTCATGAACACATAGAAGAAGGGAATCATAACAACTCACCTTTGGATTTTATAAGGAAATGTTGATCTTTCTAGCTAGATGGCTTCCTCTAGGTCATCCAACTTCAATGGTGCCCTTAGACTTGATTTTTGGTGAAGAAATGCTTGACTTCAAAGCTTGGGCAAAGGGGACTTCAATGGAGGTTTTCTCTATTTTCTCTAGGATGAAGAATGGTAGTGAATGAAGGAGAAGGAGGGGAAGGGGAGTAAGAGGAGGTGATGGAGAGGGGGGGGCCGGTCAAGGGGGGAGATATGGGGGAGACACATGGAGGAATTCTAGGAGGAAGTAAGAAATGGCCCCCCTCTAACCAAGGCTTTCCACCAAATTAAAATTAAACCCTTTTTATTTCCATTATTTATTCTACACATTTAACCTTCCTATACTATTTATCATATTTCCAATTTTATTATTTCTTCAAGTTTCTTTATTTAATGTCTAATAATTTCTCAAAAGATTCTAAATTTACTTCTTACCCAATTTATCTTAATTTAAGAAATTTAAAAACATAATTGAACACATAAAGATAACATGAATATTAAAAGCAGATAATTTAATATTTAAAATGAGTGCCTAGGATTGGGGTCGTTACACTCACTCCTCCTTAAAGAAAATTCGTCCCGAATTTGATTGTCACTTACCCTAAGGTTCAATAGCCAAGGTTACCTTTCACACATTCTAACTTAATATTTTCAATTAGACTCTTCAAGGCAAGATTCTACTATACATTCTCACAACCCGAGTACTCTAGAACTTCACTTCCCAATTAGTCTCTTCACTTTTATGATTCTTCCCAAGATTTCTAATTTCATCAATAACGCGATTTTATGACGCAACACCCCAAGAATACCATACAATTATTACTACCCGAAATTCCACGACCTCAAGAAAGTATAATTAAATAAAAGTATTGCAACTTAAGTCACCAAATATATCAAGATATTATATTTTAAAACTTCAAATATTCTATAAGTTGATCCAAGTCGGTCTATAAGTCAAATCATAAATCTTTTCTAGAACTTCAAATGGATTAACAAACTTTGGCGCTAAATTACCTTAGGCCTAACTTTACTAATTTCATCCCAATAAATTGGAGATCGATAATATCTTCCTGAACCAAGCTCCATACGGTTCCATCTCAATGCTAGAATGTAAACTTGCTAAGGTTACTTAAACTTCTCAAGTTGAAAGGAAAATCCGTCACACAACACACCCTATTCTTCCAGAATTTGGATAGTCTTCAAACTTCTTCCTTTCGGCTAACTAAATCCTCCAACTCTTAGGATCGGTAACCGACCCCAAAGAGGGTGCTTCAAAAGATAAGATTCCATTTAAATCACACAACCAATTGTAACCATTCTCGATAAATGATAAGAAAATTCCGCTCTATTTAAATTAACTTCCTCGAACATACGCTATCACCTTCCCATTTTGCACACACTACGCCTTGATCTTCCGGTAATACATACTTAAAACTTCACAAGATCCTCACATCCCCTAGGTAAGGTAAGGATCGGGTTCAAAACTAACTTATTCTCCATTACTAACCACATGATTCATCCTTATTACATCCCACACCATTTATACGTCCTTTAGAGTCAACTAAAGCAACGACTCTACAATTCTTAAGAATTCCTTAAATTTCTTAGGTAACACTTGCCAACTTAAAGATCACTGACTTAATCCTCACAAGATCCATGGTAACATCCGAGTTTAAGACTATAGAACCCAAGATTTGAAATTCTCTCGAGCCAACTCATACTAGCCGAACTTTGCATACAGGGACTCCTCACAAGGACATCATTAACCCAACTCTCAAATGATTTTCACAATCTTCCCGAAACTTAAATTAACAAAGAGATCATCAATTCTCACTACCCTAAAGCCATCAAAATAAGGATTACAATTCTGCTTATCATACTCAGAACCAACACATGAAATATACCGGCGGGAGCACATTTACCATTTACTCACAATTAGCATGTACAATTTTTGAAAAGACTTCTTATGCAAGTCTAACACCAACCAAATACCTTTTACACTTTTTAACCAACATTTTTCTGGCTTACGCGCATATATAACAAGAATACCATATAAAGGTTTATCTGTATCAAATACCAATATAATCAAATTGGGTATAGAAAAGGAGACTCACTTATTATGATAGTCTACCATTATACCACAACTACTTAACCCTCCAGGTCAAGTATATCAAAAAATCATTAATTAATAGTTATACCAATTCAACTGGCAATACATGCTCAGCCATAACCACTTCAACATCGTGGTAAACCCAAGAAGGTTCGAGGTATTCTCTCATAAGAGCAGAATCCTCTAACAATAAAACAACATCTCAAACAATATATGTCACATATAAGCAAAATGTGATGCCAAGCATAAATGATATGCAACAGGATCCATAAAATATGACCCCTAATTCTGAGACAGGGAATATACCTTTAGTAACCTCTGAGGAAACTATCTCTCCTAGGTTCGAAACATGTACTCGACCATAGACCTTCTCTTTCGGTTCTCCTTCGCTATCTCTTTTGGTACCACTTCTTTGACGTCCACCCGGCTGACCGCTGCTTGAAACTCGTCCCTGAAGAAACTTTGGACAATTCCTCCTAAAGTGCCCCATCTCTCCACACTTCAAACATTTTCCTTGCTTACTCCAACACTTGTCTTCAGAGTGACCCATCTTCTTGCAAAACTCACAAATCATCCCATACTGCTTGGGTATTGGCCTAGACGAAGAAGCTACCATATGTTCCCCTCTCTTTTTCCCTGAAGCTGAAGTCCTTGGTTGTCCTCTAGTGATTTTGAATCCTTGTCCTACATACTTTGGTTTGTTCCCAATCCCACTTCCGGATCTTCCACTATTTTCCTCAATGTCCCTTTCGATCTTATATGCCCTATCTATGGTAGTCGATAATCGATGGAACCATCAATCCATAATTCCTTCCTAAACTCACTCCTCAAACCTGTTACAAACTTCGAACCCTTTTCACTTCATGCGATACCAAATGAGGGCAACACTTAGCTAATTCCTCAAACCGGACCGAATGCTTGATTCACCGTCCTGTTCCCTTGTTTTTAGTCTTAAGAATTCAATCTCCTTCTTATCCCTTGTAACCATAGAAACGAAATAGTCCTCGAACCGTTGAGTGAAATTATCCCAAGTACTGGCGTGTGATCCGCTCCCAACTTCCCTTCACATTCTCGCCACCACCGATCATTTGGACCTTCAAGTTTGAAAACGGCATACCTAACTCTCTCTTTGTTGGGACTTTCTATAACCTCGAAAATCCTATTCATTTCTGCTAACCAATTTTCTGCCTTTAACGGATTCGGATATCCATTAAAACTCGATGGATTCATCTTCACAAACCTTTCCCATCCATCACTTTGTGACATCCCTCGGGGTGATTCGGGCTGATCCTAAAGTCTTCTATTATTCTCTGTACAAACATCCCGAATAATTTCATCATTTCTTCATTCTGTATTCCACCTATACTCGTATCCTCTTCAATTCCTAGAACCTTCCGCTGATCATCCTTGCTTCCGGCCATTAGAACGAACTCCTGCATTAAACACTCGGCGTCAATTTCCACACATTCCCCCTTAGTTTAGACATCTACCCTTGACCTCTAAACTAAGCTCGATTCCTAATGTGGGCACCCCGGGACCTAACACGTGTCCCGAGCTAAGGGAGCTCAAACTAAGAAAATCCATTTAAATTTTTTAAACATTTGTTTGCCTTTAAAAGAAAACCACCTTTCAAACTTCCAAATAAAAATCAATTGATAATATCTCTACTTAAAGGAAATCCAACCACAACTTTACTAAACCGTAATATGATCAATTACATTGGAAACCTTAATTAACATTTGTTTAACAAAAGGGTTTTCCATACAAATTATAAAAGAGGAATACTTAACCAATACTCCTAATAACCCACTCCTATACTTAACTTGTCAAGCCCCAAAAGCAAAAGTCCACAATGATATCCCCGGCCTCACTGGTTCGGGTCACCTGTCTCGGAATCTAAAACAGTAAGGGAGAGGGTGAGAATAAATCTCAATGAGCTATTATGATATGCGGCAAGATGCCAAACAAAGTGCAACACATAGCATGGTAGCACATAACACATTATAAAAGCGGTAAACACCTTACGTTACCTCATTTTACCTTTTTCCCGTCTGAACAATAAGTCGTACAACGTGGGAGTAAAACTCCACTCTTTGGTGAATTGCCTCCAGCATATTCACCTCTTATAGGACTCATACCCCAGACCATCCATATAAGAAAGGATACCTATTTTAGAATATCCAAAAATAATATCGTCCCTCCTTACAACGATCGCAACAGTGCAGCAAAGCTTTTTGGGTCAATACGGTCGTTAGCACGGCCCACCCGTGGCCACAGAGTGGGAAGGGTCACCGGTATGACGAACCTTCAATCACTTATTGAACAAATCAATAATTGATTGAAATCCATCATACCCACCCGAACATAAACACGCTCAAGCACATGATAGATACTTGAGATAATCCACAAAACGGGATAACAATATAATAACATGGTAATGCATACTCATGTAATCAACACCATAGTGCAACAACCATATAATACACTTATGCATTATAATATAACAACATGGTAAAGTATACTCATGCCAATCAATTCCATCAATGAATATAAATTCAAGTAAGGTATCCATATAACCACATAATCCACGCCGGGATACAATATAATCATATACCAAATAATTCACACTTGAGATACCACACAATAACTTGCCTATTAATCCATACTCAGGATGTTAAGGTATACACCAAATTCAACAGTTCAACAAATTGGGATAATAATGTCACAAGGCGATACATGCTCATCTTCAATTAACGAAGTAGGGAAACTCATGGTTTCTACGCTATTTCTAACTAATCACCAAGGATAGGGGAACAAGTAAAGTCACCAAATACCAAAAACCAATCCTACAAAGTCATTACTCAACCTTGAATAATCTTAATAAAAGTGCAAGACCTACTTCCCATGTTTGGACCACTTTCCGAACAATATTTAACTACTCCTACAATTCCATGTTGACCACATAAGAGGTCATGGCCAAGCCAAGGTATCCTACTCTAACCTAGGTTAAAGAGGATCAATTCGTATCCGGGTTGCTTAGGTTCTACTAATTTATATCGGGTGGGAGTCACCATTTATAAGAGGTCAACAAACTTGCTAAACGATCCTAGTTTAAATTACGAAAATTTGGTTCAGGGTCTTGGGCGACCGCCCTAGCACTTGGGCGACCGCCCAAGTGGACCTCAAGAGAATTTTTGGTTTCTGCCCCTTTGGGCGACCGCCCAAACCTACTTGGGCGACCGCCCAAGTGGACCTCCTAGCAATTTGAACCTCCTGCCATGATGGGCGGCCGCCCAAGCCCCCATGGGCGACCGCCCAAGCCTCCTCCAGCCCAATTTCTCAGTTTTTAACCCCTTTTTAACCCTAGTTTTCCATTCCTTCAACCAAACTTAGCTCAAGAACACCAAATGATACTTAAATCTTTCCAAGTCCCATAAAAACATGTAAACTCAAAACCAAGTAGTCCTAGATTATTTATCTCTACCCATTTCACCTATTTCAAATCCTTTTAAATGATCTTCCAAGAACCCTAACTTCAACAAAGTTCATGTTCTAATCATTCAACTCCCATTTTGGTTTCCAAGCAAGAAATCAACATCAACAAGCCAAGAACAAAAAGCAAAGAACTCATGAACACATAGAAGAAGGGAATCATAACAACTCACCTTTGGATTTTATAAGGAAATGTTGATCTTTCTAGCTAGATGGCTTCCTCTAGGTCATCCAACTTCAATGGTGCCCTTAGACTTGATTTTTGGTGAAGAAATGCTTGACTTCAAAGCTTGGGCAAAGGGGACTTCAATGGAGGTTTTCTCTATTTTCTCTAGGATGAAGAATGGTAGTGAATGAAGGAGAAGGAGGGGAAGGGGAGTAAGAGGAGGTGATGGAGAGGGGGGGGGCCGGTCAAGGGGGGAGATATGGGGGAGACACATGGAGGAATTCTAGGAGGAAGTAAGAAATGGCCCCCCTCTAACCAAGGCTTTCCACCAAATTAAAATTAAACCCTTTTTATTTCCATTATTTATTCTACACATTTAACCTTCCTATACTATTTATCATATTTCCAATTTTATTATTTCTTCAAGTTTCTTTATTTAATGTCTAATAATTTCTCAAAAGATTCTAAATTTACTTCTTACCCAATTTATCTTAATTTAAGAAATTTAAAGACATAATTGAACACATAAAGATAACATGAATATTAAAAGCAGATAATTTAATATTTAAAATGAGTGCCTAGGATTGGGGTCGTTACATTAAGGCTCCATTTCACTCTTTTAAAAATTTACCTATTATTTTGTTAATAAAAAGCCCTCAAGGCACCTTTTTCTAAAAAAAAAATTAGTTTTTTTTTAATATTTAAATATTTTTTTTTGTAATGTCTAAATTGTCCGGGTATTTTTTATGTGATATTCATATTTCAAAAGTAGTTTTTGGTAAATGCCCCTTCAATATTTCACATCACCTCAAAAGGTCATTAATGATATTTCACATCAAATATTTATTGATATGTTACATAGTAGTGTATATATATATATTAAAGTTGGTGAAAAGACATATAGTGATTTCATGTGGATAATTTTTTGTTAAAACTCTCATTTGTAAAGCCACATCACTATAGACATAAAATATGTACATACAACCTCTATATAGATTAAATTATAATAATGCATGATTTTATATTTATTTTTTTACTATCATTTTAAATGAATTTATTTTTATTTTTAGTGGACTTATCATCAGGTAGTCATTTGATTTCACCGAGTAATCATCAAATTTGTATTACGGCTCAAGGTAATATGCTATTGAATTTTGTCAATTTTGAAGTATTTTCATTATAAAGACAAATTCTAAAAAAAAATTGTTTATATATATATATATAATGTGATTTTTTTATATAAATTTGTTAATTAATTTAGATCTAAGATAATAATACTTGATATACAGGTATTGGTGTGAACCATACAAATGAAAATCTTACTCATAATTCAAGTCACGACCGTGGATCTATATGTATGATTTTTTTGTTAATTTACAATATTTTTCCTATTTTATTTTTATTTTTAATTTCTTAATAATCTTTTATTAAAGAATAATTATTTTTCTTATTCAGCTAAATTTACGAGCATAGCATCAAGTGTACATAACACTTTTCACGGCACGCTCCTTGAGCCAAAAAAAATTGGACGACCGAGAAAAACTATTTCTTCTTCTTTTGATTCTATTACGATAAATTTGTTAAAAGACGGTGAGAAAAGAAAAATCGGGAGACCAAGAAAGGTAGCTGCTTCTATTTTGGAATCTTCAAAGATAAATTTGGAAGTTGATGGATTCAGTTCTGCAATTGAAGTTGAATTAATGAAAAATAGTCCTATATCTGGTAAGTTATATGTTTGATTTATTAGTCAACTATATATTTTAAAAAGCTAAAATAAATATATTAATCGTTCTCAACATTCTTTTGACATTGTAGGAACAGATAATTTAAAGTAGCAAATAATACAACATTATTATCTCCTACTGTGAATTTAGGTAATGATTTTTTTTAATTATTCAACATTCGATATTTTTAAATAAAACTATTTATTATTACAAATTATTATTCAATAGTTTATGATAAAATATTTCATTAATACTAAGTCATATATTCCATTTGTATACAGAATCCGCGTTAATAAATAATTCTCGCATGCATGCGACAACAAGTGAGTCGTTAATAAATCAGAAGGAAAAATCCAAGAAAGCGCGCGTCGGTAGAAAGCAAAAAGATTCGGACGAACAATATAATACAAGTGTTTATTATTATTTTTTTCTCAAGTATATATTATATTATTATTTTCTCTGTATAGCCAATGAATTACTAACATAATTTAAATATTTATCAATATATTGTAGTTTATGGGGATATAGGCGATCCGGAGTACGAATGTGCGAAATGTGGTGCGATGTTCTGGTATGATGAAAGGTTAAAAAGTACGCAAGCATCAATACAGCCTAAATTTTCATTATGCTGCATGAATGGAAAAGCTCAGATTGACCCATTAGTGCAGCCACCTAAGTTATTGAGTGATCTCTTAGAGAACAAGCATGAAAAGAGTAAAAATTATAAAGACAATATTCGAGCGTACAATTCTATGTTTGCATTCACTTCAATGACTGGTGCAGTTGACCATGGCATAAACAATGGTCGTGGTCCTTATTCGTTTAAATTGAAAGGAAAGAATAATCATATGATAGGTTCTTTATTGCCTAATGACGGCCACCCCCCTCCCGTTTTTCTCAGCTTTATATCTATGACACGGATAATGAAGTTAAAAATAGATTAATGCTTTCAGGTACGTTTTTATTTAATTATTCGAGAATTATAATGTATATTACATATATTGTATGACTATCTTCTATTTATATGTCTGATTCTTTCACATAAGCAGGAAAGATAAAGATAAGCCTTCTCCATTCGATGAGTCAATTGTTGCTGATTTGAAAAATATGATAGATGTGCATAACCCTTATGCACAGACGTACAGAATGGCCAGAGCACATATTGGAATGAAGAAAGATATTAAATTGAGGCTTATAGGAAAGCGGGGTAGAGATGGAAAATCGTTTAATATGCCGACAGCCTCAGAGGTCGCTGCTATAATTGAAGGTGATATTGATGATTCGGGTGATGTCAGGGACATTGTTATTGAAAAGAAGAATGGGGATCTGATAAGTGACTTTTATATAGTCATTTATCCCATTATTTATTAATCATTTCCTTAATTTTTAGTATCATTTAGTTTGCATTTAGGCTATTTTAGCTTCTTTTATCATATATCTTCGATTTTATGCTTTTGGTAGATTTTATACTCTTAGACAGGTTTTAGAGTCAAATTATGATCAAATTGGAGCCTTGGAAATAATCAAGTGTCAAAGCCATGGAGGGACAGCATCGAAATAAGCATAAAGGCCAAAATTCAGTCGGAGCGGCCGTGTAGCCAAAGGAGGAGCGGCCGTGCAACAATGCCCAGTTCAAAATAATTTTTGGCGCCAAGATCGCACGGCCGTGCAGTTCCCTTGACTCGGCCGTGCAGTCGCTGTACCTGTTCCTAAAAGGCACCTTTTGGAGGCACCACTTTGAAGAGTCCCAACCTTTAGCATAGATGTCTATATAAAGAAGCCTTTGTACTCAGTTTTAGACATCCAGAATACATCCAATATACAACCATTTACATCCGAAAATACATCTTTAGATGGATCAAATAACATCTAGATAGATATCCAAAAATACTCTAGCAATATTTATACATAATTCTTGAAGATGTATCAATGATTCGTGACAAGTCCTTTTGTACTCTTGAAGATTATGAATGAAGATTATTCCATCCATTGTCTCTCTCTTATTATGAATAAGTATCTTTTCCCTTATCTCTATTTCTTACTTACTTCTTTTATTATTTGAATGGTTTGAGTAATCCTCCATTTCTCGGAGTTGGAAACTCAATTATTTATATTCATGCCTCTTCTACATGTCATTTCAATTCTCTTCTTATTAAACTTAAATACTTGCAATTAGGGAGACGTTCTTGATTGTATAGCCTTAGTTAATCGAGAGAAGTACCTAGCGGAGAATCTTGATTAGCGGATCTCTAAGAATTGAACTAGGTCGATAAACTACACACAGTGATTTAAAGACCTAGGGATGATCCTTTAGTGGAAAATACGTGAGATGATAGACTTAAATGGTATTTTTGATTTATTCGGTACCCTCGAGAGGTGAGTCGGATTTCCCGCGTGACGAACGGGATTACACTAAGCCGAACCCTCGAGAGAAAGGCCGGTGAGTCTTAAAATACATGTGCTAGTTAGCACAACCTAGCGTATCATCCTTGACTTGGCACTTTCATCTTTAAACAATTTCTTCATATTATTCTTAATTTGCTTGCAAATGTAAAAATATTTATATTTGTGGAACCCCAGTCAATTGAGAGAAGTACCTAGCGGAGAATTTCGATTGACGGAACCATATGAAGGAACTAGGTTTCATTGATCACGAGAGTAGTTCAATGGCCTAGGGGTGTTCTTTGAATGGAAAGTACGTTGACTCTCGTTCTTAATGGATTCTTATTAATTATGGTCAGCTAGAGATAAGCCGGAATGCCCGTTTGTGACAGGGCGGGGGCAAACATAAACGGATTTCTCAAACAGTTAGGACATAATTAGTGAAGGATACAAACGCTACTGTCTTAACCCGAAGTAGCGAAGGCCGAACGTACCATCCTTGTTATTTTGATAAAAGACTTTACTTAAAGCATATTTATTTGTTTTCAATCCCGAGAATATCATCATTATATGTTAGAGTAGTTTATATTTCTTCCTAGTATTTTATCTTACGAAATCAATATCTCCCCCCAATCATTTATATATTTATATAAAGACAAATATCATCCCAAAGTAAACCCTGTCTCTGTGGGATCGACCCGTACTTGCACCCGCTATATTACAATAGTCCGTGCGCTTGCGGAATTAAATAAACCGTTAGGTTTCGACCGAACAAGTTTTTGGCGCCGTTGCCGGGAACAACGGTTTACTTTTTGATATTTATCTTTATTATTTATATTTTCATTTTATTTTATCTTTATATTATTTATTATTATTATGTACTAACTCTATTTTTCAAAAAAAAAAAAAAAGTGAACAGTGAAATGGAGCGGCCATGCTCTAAAAAATGGCACGGCCGTGCATTAAAAAAAAAGAAAAACTGTGTGTCGGTTCAATCAAAAAGGTGTGTGTTGGTTCAATAAAAAAGGGGCGTGACTTTTCACATTTTTTTTACTTCATCTTTATTATTATATATGTTATTATTATTACTAGTACCAACACTAACTTGCACTTAACACGACCTTTGTACTTTGGGCAACATATACATATGACTGCCATTTATCTAAAATCAAGAGATGATTCATGATAGAGGTATGCTCTCTCAATTGATCATGACAAAGTGCAAGATTCAGTTTAACCATTTCAAGAAAGGTTTGATTACTTGTTTAATTATGGAGCAACCCACCAATTCCAAGTAAGTTTTCTTTATTTTTAAATTTCTCTTCACCATCCCCAGATTTGACATTATTCCTTAAAACATTGAGGACAATGTTCATTTCAAGTGTGGGGGGGTATTTACCTATCTTTACTTGCTTCCTAGTTTAATTTTTCATTTCTCTTTTAACTTAGTTGCATTTTTCCTTTTATGCATGCATTTCTAGTATATATATATATATAAAAAAAATAATAATAAATAAATAAAATATAATCCCTATGATGATCCATATGTTTAAATCTTATGCTTACTATTTGCTATAAAATAATGACTTTGTCTTTCTTCCCATATTTTCTACAAACTTAGAAATCTATAAAAAGAAAAATATAGGGATATTTCTAGGAAATAATTTTAAAGCCTCATAAGTTAGTATAGCAAAATATAGAGTTTCATCATGGAAAAAGCATTTGATTAGAAGGAATCTTTTTATACTTGGTCATTTATGCAAATATTGAAAATATTTCTTTAAGATTGTACATCTTTTATCTTTATTAAATATTTATTTTCTTATTAGAAGCATTTACTTTGTTTTGCATCCCTTGAATCACACCCCTTCATTTAAATTCCATCTTTCCATTTCCGCAAATCAAATCAAAGTTAGACATTTTTATCTTATTGCTAAAAAGAGTGACTTAGTCACCAAGCCTTAAAAAGCAAAAAGAAACCTATTACTTCCTAAGTAACTCGGGGCACGGCGTTCGCTGCGACGATGCTTCCTTGCCAAACGGGAGTAATATCCAAAAGTATTCTTGATCTAAGTATTAGGAACATGGGGTTCGCGACCACAATGTCTCCTACTTGAAAGGATCAAAAATAACTAAAGGTCTTTTGCAAAAATATAACACGTGCAAAAATAAGATAAAAATTGTTGAAACTTTGATGAGATTTTTCCACTATCATCATCCATTTTCCACCTTCGTGATTCAAAAATGCAATACAATTCTATGAAAGCTTCTAGTTTGTGAATAAATGTTTATACTTCCCTTTGTACATTTTAAAGTAATAAATTCATTTTCTCAAAAATCACTCTAAAAAGTGAAAGCTTCTCTTTTTACCAAGTAATTGATCTAAGATTCATCTTCCTAGCATGCTTTGTTTGATCAAATTTCTATATATGCTATATTAGGTTATTGTCTTAAAATTGTTTCTTTAAAATATCCCCCAAAATACTTCTTTCTAACGATTTTTAAAGGTGTGAAAAATATGAATCGAAACATAAAGGCAATATTTAAAGCAATAGCATGCAACAATAAATTTTCTGAAGGATCATTCTCATTTTTTTTCATTTGCAATTTTTCTCCCTCTTCAATCTTCTTTTTATCCTAGACTTGCTTGAGGACAAGCAAGGTTTAAGTGTGGGGGAGTTTGATAAGTGACTTTTATATAGTCATTTATCCCATTATTTATTAATCATTTCCTTAATTTTTAGTATCATTTAGTTTGCATTTAGGCTATTTTAGCTTCTTTTATCATATATCTTCGATTTTATGCTTTTGGTAGATTTTATACTCTTAGACAGGTTTTAGAGTCAAATTATGATCAAATTGGAGCCTTGGAAATAATCAAGTGTCAAAGCCATGGAGGGACAGCATCGAAATAAGCATAAAGGCCAAAATTCAGTCGGAGCGGCCGTGTAGCCAAAGGAGGAGCGGCCGTGCAACAATGCCCAGTTCAAAATAATTTTTGGCGCCAAGATCGCACGGCCGTGCAGTTCCCTTGACTCGGCCGTGCAGTCGCTGTACCTGTTCCTAAAAGGCACCTTTTGGAGGCACCACTTTGAAGAGTCCCAACCTTTAGCATAGATGTCTATATAAAGAAGCCTTTGTACTCAGTTTTAGACATCCAGAATACATCCAATATACAACCATTTACATCCGAAAATACATCTTTAGATGGATCAAATAACATCTAGATAGATATCCAAAAATACTCTAGCAATATTTATACATAATTCTTGAAGATGTATCAATGATTCGTGACAAGTCCTTTTGTACTCTTGAAGATTATGAATGAAGATTATTCCATCCATTGTCTCTCTCTTATTATGAATAAGTATCTTTTCCCTTATCTCTATTTCTTACTTACTTCTTTTATTATTTGAATGGTTTGAGTAATCCTCCATTTCTCGGAGTTGGAAACTCAATTATTTATATTCATGCCTCTTCTACATGTCATTTCAATTCTCTTCTTATTAAACTTAAATACTTGCAATTAGGGAGACGTTCTTGATTGTATAGCCTTAGTTAATCGAGAGAAGTACCTAGCGGAGAATCTTGATTAGCGAATCTCTAAGAATTGAACTAGGTCGATAAACTACACACAGTGATTTAAAGACCTAGGGATGATCCTTTAGTGGAAAATACGTGAGATGATAGACTTAGATGGTATTTTTGATTTATTCGGTACCCTCGAGAGGTGAGTCGGATTTCCCGCGTGACGAACGGGATTACACTAAGCCGAACCCTCGAGAGAAAGGCCGGTGAGTCTTAAAATACATGTGCTAGTTAGCACAACCTAGCGTATCATCCTTGACTTGGCACTTTCATCTTTAAACAATTTCTTCATATTATTCTTAATTTGCTTGCAAATGTAAAAACATTTATATTTGTGGAACCCCAGTCAATTGAGAGAAGTACCTAGCGGAGAATTTCGATTGACGGAACCATATGAAGGAACTAGGTTTCATTGATCACGAGAGTAGTTCAATGGCCTAGGGGTGTTCTTTGAATGGAAAGTACGTTGACTCTCGTTCTTAATGGATTCTTATTAATTATGGTCAGCTAGAGATAAGCCGGAATGTCCGTTTGTGACAGGGCGGGGGCAAACATAAACGGATTTCTCAAACAGTTAGGACATAATTAGTGAAGGATACAAACACTACTGTCTTAACCCGAAGTAGCGAAGGCCGAACGTACCATCCTTGTTATTTTGATAAAAGACTTTACTTAAAGCATATTTATTTGTTTTCAATCCCGAGAATATCATCATTATATGTTAGAGTAGTTTATATTTCTTCCTAGTATTTTATCTTACGAAATCAATATCTCCCCCCAATCATTTATATATTTATATAAAGACAAATATCATCCCAAAGTAAACCCTGTCTCTGTGGGATCGACCCGTACTTGCACCCGCTATATTACAATAGTCCGTGCGCTTGCGGAATTAAATAAACCGTTAGGTTTCGACCGAACAAGTTTTTGGCGCCGTTGCCGGGGACAACGGTTTACTTTTTGATATTTATCTTTATTATTTATATTTTCATTTTATTTTATCTGTATATTATTTATTATTATTATGTACTAACTCTATTTTTCAAAAAAAAAAAAAAAAGTGAACAGTGAAATGGAGCGGCCATGCTCTAAAAAATGGCACGGCCGTGCATTAAAAAAAAAAGAAAAACTGTGTGTCGGTTCAATCAAAAAGGTGTGTGTTGGTTCAATAAAAAAGGGGCGTGACTTTTCACATTTTTTTACTTCATCTTTATTATTATATATGTTATTATTATTACTAGTACCAACACTAACTTGCACTTAACACGACCTTTGTACTTTGGGCAACATATACATATGACTGCCATTTATCTAAAATCAAGAGATGATTCATGATAGAGGTATGCTCTCTCAATTGATCATGACAAAGTGCAAGATTCAGTTTAACCATTTCAAGAAAGGTTTGATTACTTGTTTAATTATGGAGCAACCCACCAATTCCAAGTAAGTTTTCTTTATTTTTAAATTTCTCTTCACCATCCCCAGATTTGACATTATTCCTTAAAACATTGAGGACAATGTTCATTTCAAGTGTGGGGGGGTATTTACCTATCTTTACTTGCTTCCTAGTTTAATTTTTCATTTCTCTTTTAACTTAGTTGCATTTTTCCTTTTATGCATGCATTTCTAGTATATATATATATATAAAAAAAAATAATAAATAAATAAATAAATAAATTATAATCCCTATGATGATCCATATGTTTAAATCTTATGCTTGCTATTTGCTATAAAATAATGACTTTGTCTTTCTTCCCATATTTTCTATAAACTTAGAAATCTATAAAAAGAAAAATATAGGGATATTTCTAGGAAATAATTTTAAAGCCTCATAAGTTAGTATAGCAAAATATAGAGTTTCATCAAGGAAAAAACATTTGATTAGAAGGAATCTTTTTATACTTGATCATTTATGCAAATATTGAAAATATTTCTTTAAGATTGTACATCTTTTATCTTTATTAAATATTTATTTTCTTATTAGAAGCATTTACTTTGTTTTGCATCCCTTGAATCACACCCCTTCATTTAAATTCCATCTTTCCATTTCCGCAAATCAAATCAAAGTTAGACATTTTTATCTTATTGCTAAAAAGAGTGACTTAGTCACCAAGCCTTAAAAAGCAAAAAGAAACCTATTACTTCCTAAGTAACTCGGGGCACGGCGTTCGCTGCGACGATGCTTCCTTGCCAAACGGGAGTAATATCCAAAAGTATTCTTGATCTAAGTATTAGGAACATGGGGTTCGCGACCACAATGTCTCCTACTTGAAAGGATCAAAAATAACTAAAGGTCTTTTGCAAAAATATAACACGTGCAAAAATAAGATAAAAATTGTTGAAACTTTGATGAGATTTTTCCACTATCATCATCCATTTTCCACCTTCGTGATTCAAAAATGCAATACAATTCTATGAAAGCTTCTAGTTTGTGAATAAATGTTTATACTTCCCTTTGTACATTTTAAAGTAATAAATTCATTTTCTCAAAAATCACTCTAAAAAGTGAAAGCTTCTCTTTTTACCAAGTAATTGATCTAAGATTCATCTTCCTAGCATGCTTTGTTTGATCAAATTTCTATATATGCTATATTAGGTTATTGTCTTAAAATTGTTTCTTTAAAATATCCCCCAAAATACTTCTTTCTAACGATTTTTAAAGGTGTGAAAAATATGAATAGAAAGATAAAGGCAATATTTAAAGCAATAGCATGCAACAATAAATTTTCTGAAGGATCATTCTCGTTTTTTTTCATTTGCAATTTTTCTCCCTCTTCAATCTTCTTTTTATCCTAGACTTGCTTGAGGACAAGCAAGGTTTAAGTGTGGGGGAGTTTGATAAGTGACTTTTATATAGTCATTTATCCCATTATTTATTAATCATTTCCTTAATTTTTAGTATCATTTAGTTTGCATTTAGGCTATTTTAGCTTCTTTTATCATATATCTTCGATTTTATGCTTTTGGTAGATTTTATACTCTTAGACAGGTTTTAGAGTCAAATTATGATCAAATTGGAGCCTTGGAAATAATCAAGTGTCAAAGCCATGGAGGGACAGCATCGAAATAAGCATAAAGGCCAAAATTCAGTCGGAGCGGCCGTGTAGCCAAAGGAGGAGCGGCCGTGCAACAATGCCCAGTTCAAAATAATTTTTGGCGCCAAGATCGCACGGCCGTGCAGTTCCCTTGACTCGGCCGTGCAGTCGCTGTACCTGTTCCAAAAAGGCACCTTTTGGAGGCACCACTTTGAAGAGTCCCAACCTTTAGCATAGATGTCTATATAAAGAAGCCTTTGTACTCAGTTTTAGACATCCAGAATACATCCAATATACAACCATTTACATCCGAAAATACATCTTTAGATGGATCAAATAACATCTAGATAGATATCCAAAAATACTCTAGCAATATTTATACATAATTCTTGAAGATGTATCAATGATTCGTGACAAGTCCTTTTGTACTCTTGAAGATTATGAATGAAGATTATTCCATCCATTGTCTCTCTCTTATTATGAATAAGTATCTTTTCCCTTATCTCTATTTCTTACTTACTTCTTTTATTATTTGAATGGTTTGAGTAATCCTCCATTTCTCGGAGTTGGAAACTCAATTATTTATATTCATGCCTCTTCTACATGTCATTTCAATTCTCTTCTTATTAAACTTAAATACTTGCAATTAGGGAGACGTTCTTGATTGTATAGCCTTAGTTAATCGAGAGAAGTACCTAGCGGAGAATCTTGATTAGCGGATCTCTAAGAATTGAACTAGGTCGATAAACTACACACAGTGATTTAAAGACCTAGGGATGATCCTTTAGTGGAAAATACGTGAGATGATAGACTTAAATGGTATTTTTGATTTATTCGGTACCCTCGAGAGGTGAGTCGGATTTCCGCGTGACGAACGGGATTACACTAAGCCGAACCCTCGAGAGAAAGGCCGGTGAGTCTTAAAATACATGTGCTAGTTAGCACAACCTAGCGTATCATCCTTGACTTGGCACTTTCATCTTTAAACAATTTCTTCATATTATTCTTAATTTGCTTGCAAATGTAAAAACATTTATATTTGTGGAACCCCTACCAATTGAGAGAAGTACCTAGCGGAGAATTTCGATTGACGGAACCATATGAAGGAACTAGGTTTCATTGATCACGAGAGTAGTTCAATGGCCTAGGGGTGTTCTTTGAATGGAAAGTACGTTGACTCTCGTTCTTAATGGATTCTTATTAATTATGGTCAGCTAGAGATAAGCCGGAATGCCCGTTTGTGACAGGGCGGGGGCAAACATAAACGGATTTCTCAAACAGTTAGGACATAATTAGTGAAGGATACAAACGCTACTGTCTTAACCCGAAGTAGCGAAGGCCGAACGTACCATCCTTGTTATTTTGATAAAAGACTTTACTTAAAGCATATTTATTTGTTTTCAATCCCGAGAATATCATCATTATATGTTAGAGTAGTTTATATTTCTTCCTAGTATTTTATCTTACGAAATCAATATCTCCCCCCAATCATTTATATATTTATATAAAGACAAATATCATCCCAAAGTAAACCTTGTCTCTGTGGGATCGACCCGTACTTGCACCCGCTATATTACAATAGTCCGTGCGCTTGCGGAATTAAATAAACCGTTAGGTTTCGACCGAACAGGATCTGAAACATATTCATGAATTTGAAAAATCTTACCTTCCTCTACATTATCATCTGTTATTTGTATACGGTGGAGATGGATATTTCACAGACATTCCGAGAAATAAACCTCCCGGGGCAAAGAGACCAAGTTTGTCAATAAAAGAGTTTTTATCTTTTCGACTTCAGGAGAGGATAAGAGAAGGATCACAGCTTATGAGAAGCGGTCGGTTGCTGCAGCAATTTATGGTTGATGCATATGTTATGATGGATACACAGAGGCTTCAATGGATACGTTATAATGAGCCTACTCTTCGGATGGAAACTTATAAAAATCTGTCGGATGCATCGGTAAGGGGAGATACCGGCGAAGCATCTGGGAGACGAGTTATATTGCCATCCTCTTATACCGGCGGGCAGCGGTGGATGACTCAAAATTACCAGGATTCTCTCGCTATATGTAAATGGACTGGGTTTCCGTCACTTTTCATAACATTTACGTGTAATCCTAAATGGCCGGAGATTACGAGATTTTGTAAAAAATATGGCATTAGGCCTGAGGATAGGCCTGATGTATTAAACAGGGTATTTAGAATGAAGCTTAATCAGATGATTGCAGATTTCAAGGAAGGCAAAGTATTTGACACCCCAAAAGCAAGTAAGTAAATCTTTAAATATTATTTGTTTTTCTCTTATTGTTTTGTCATTTATATTTTTTTTATTAGCATGTTCCTCTTATTTTTTTAATTGATTCATGTAGTTATATACACGGTGGAGTTTCAGAAGAGGGGCCTTCTGCATGCTCATATTCTTCTCTTTCTTAACCGCCAGGATCAGGGTCATAATCCTGAAGATATTGACATGTGGATTATTTCTGAGATTCCTGACGAGGAGAAATATCCTAGATTATACGAGGCAGTTGCTGAATATATATTGCATGGACCATGTGGTGCTGCTAATCCTAAATCTCTGTGTATGGATCACAACAGGTGCTCAAAGAAATTCCCTAAATCATTCAATGATCGCACTCGTGTAGACGAGAATGGGTATCATGTATATAGGCGAAGAGACACGGGTTTCATAATTGATAAGGGTGGAGTTGCTCTCGACAATTATTCAGTTGTCCCATTCAATCCATATTTTTTGCTAAAGTACGAAGCTCACATAAATGTCGAGTACTGCAATCAGAGTAAGGCAATCAAGTATTTGTTCAAGTATATAAACAAGGGAACCGAGAGGATATGTCTTGCAATCGAAAATGATGAGGTGAAAAGGCAAATTGATTGTCGATATGTCTCTGCGTGTGAAGCTATGTGGAGGATTTTCGGATTCGACATACATTATAGGACCCCTCCTGTTGAGCGCTTGGCTTTTCACTTGGAGGGTGACCATAGTATCCCCTTCAAGGACGGAGACTTTCTTCCTGATGTTTTGGATAAAGCGACAGTTAAAGAATCTCAATTTATGAAGTGGATGGAGTATAACAGTATTCATTCAGAGGCTCGAAAATATAAATACTGTGAATTTCCTCATCATTTCGTATGGGATAAAACTAAACGTGAATGGCGTCCGAGGAAAGATAAATGTTTTGCAGTGGGGCGTATTTATCATGTTCCAATGAATTTCGGAGAATTGTATTACCTCAGGATAATGTTGAATCATGTAGCAGGTCCCATGGAATTCAAGGATTTGAGAACTGTAAATCGCGTTGTTCATCCCGATTTCAAATCTGCATGTTACGCTCTGGAATTATTAGATGATGACAAGGGATATGTTGATGGAATTATAGAAGCGAGTCATTGGAGGTTACCCGATAGTCTGAGAAGACTATTTTCTATGTTGCTACTATCTAATAGTTGTAAGTGCTCCAATTTGAGTTGGTAGCTTTTTCGTTAGAAAGTTAACGAAAGTTTTAACATTTCTAACATTTCTAACAATCTCTAACCTTTCTAACCAAGCAAGGGTAGGTTAGGGTTTGCTATTTAAAGTTAAACCAAAAAAGGAATCCAAAAAAGCAAAAGAATTAAGAAAATCCCGAAACAGCAAGTTGAAAAACAATTTCTGCTGATATTTTGAAAAATATTCTTCCTGTTCAAAGCCTGGAGCAGCATTTAATGCACCAGGCACGTTTTACAGGGACCTCCGCGCGGACATCTTTGAGTTTTCAGAGGGCCTATAAATTAAACCCTCCTCTCTCAGTTTACAAAACACAAATCACTCACAGCAACGAAACTCTGGCGAAATATAGAGAGAAAACAGTGGGAATCCTTAGATTGCCACCATTTTCTCTCCAATCTTTCCCAAATCTCACTCACTCACAAACACTTCAAATCACTCTCATACATACTCTCATACATACACCAATCCAAGCTCAAATCACCCTTTAGGAGGAGGATTAGAGAGAAAACATAGAGGACTTCATTGTTATCTACTTGTTTTCTCTTTAACCAACTCAAATCATCAACCCTAAACACCCTTAAACACTCTCATATTCAAGCCTTAAACACTCTCACATTCAAGCCTTCAAACACAAAACACAAGGAAGATAGGTATAACCTCCCTCTCCTTACCCTAAAATTCATCCATGCATGCATTTTCAAGCTACAAAATGTAGTTTATTCATCTTCTTGCTTTAGATCCAAGAAGATCACCATGGAAGTTCATCTCCATGGATGATCTTCTACAAGGATCTACATTATTTTCAAAGTGTTCTTACTTTCTTGCAAAGAAAACACATTTTCAAAACCCTAAAAATCATTTTCATACATCAAATCTCATTTTCAAAGGATAAAATTCCCTTCCCAAGCAAATGAAGTGCTTAGTCCTAATGTACCCCAAGGATGGTTTGATATAGTTGATTCACCACTAAAATGTCAAGTGATCACTAATCAAAACCTAGGGAAATGGGGACAAGCATGGATGCAAAACCCCCTTTTAAATCATATTTTCTCTCTAGAAGTTGCTGTCCAGTAGCAATTTTCTCAGACCTCAGTCCATGGTCTAATTTTTTGGACATAGATAAACTTGGAATTTGGTGTTGACTACAAAATACTTTTTGTAGCCAACATCCAGATATTTCCATACATATTTTTATTTTATTTTTTGAGTGAGTAAAACTCCTTTTTTCAATTTTTCTTTTAGAGGCCAGTTCATCAGCTTCTGGAAATCCAGATTTCATATCTGAGATTTCCAGAAGGTTTTGACCCCTCAAATTACTTCAAAATGGAAAGTTCCTTTGTAGAAACCCTATTTAGGGTGTTTTAAGCAACTTTCATTCTCGGACTTTCCCCAGATTCTGAGGTTTTGAAGCCTTTAAGTCCATTTCAAAGTCAAGAGTCAACTGCCTTTTTCATTCTGGCAGAATTGATTTTCAACTTCCAAAATCTTTTGAGTTACAAATCTCAACCCAAAATCACCCAAAAATCATGGGATCAGTTTAAAGCCTTAAAAAGAGTTCCCAATTTTTACTTACCTCAGTTTCAACTTATTTTGGCCAAAACACACACACACACACACACACATACAACAAAGGATTTTGAATGTTTGGAAGACTCGTTTTTACGAGGCGTTCCGGGTGCACACTAACGTCCTTCCCGGCGCGTAACATGACCTCCGAACCCAAATTTCTGATCTCGGGCATTTTTCAAAGTTTTGGCCCTTAAAACAAAAATGGCGTGGCGACTCCGTTTTGATTTTCAAAAAAAATCGGGTACATCACGGTGGCGACTCATTTGGGGACCTAAGCTTTTTTTTTTAAAAAAAAAAATGGTATTTGGTATATTGGTGGAAACCACCAAATTTCCCGTTATCGCCTCCTAACACGAGTCGGGGATAAATTGTGGTCTAACAATCCCACGTACCGGTATCACCGTTTTCAAAGAAAAGCTTTTGAGGGTCAAGCTTCCGTCCCGACATTTGAAATCTTTTGTTGTGTGTGTGTTGATTCTTGCACAGTTTTCGTGTTTGTTTTTGGCCGCCTCGAAAAAAAAAAAAAGTCAAAATTTTGACTGTCGGAATAATGTCCCTAATTGTTGGAATTTTTGTGCTTATGTGCTTATGTGTTCATTAATTTTCAAAAAAAAAAAAGAAGATTTTCAAAAAAAAAAAAAAAGATTTTTCAAAAGAAAATTTTCAAAAAAAAAAATCATGCATCATGCCTTTTAAGACACATAAAAAATTCTATTTTACTCGTAAAAGAAGATAGATCGCTTGCACACTACGCGCACGTTGACCAGTACACCGCACACTACGTCCTTAACCGGGGAAATCCTTGTCGCGGTCCGTTTGGTCTTATTACGCCTCTCGGATGAGCACGGGACTACCCAAACATCCCACGGAGCCTCGTGTCGACCATGCACTTGTCCGTGACACACTTTGTCCGAGACCCGGTTGGTTTTTAGTCCCTGCGTGTCATGCCCTGCCCGTATAGACCTTTCCTTTCAAGCCTTTGTCGGCATACCGACTCAATATCTTTCGGGTCCCTAATCAGTCGAAGTCATGCCGGCTTTCCGCCGCGAGACTTTGACCAAGATATTGGACCGGCGCCTTGACTTCGGCTCTCGATCACAAATTATACATTCGACTCCCAAAGATGACACCGAGTCATCAAGGATTAACGGTTATTCCATGCCTAATTACGGCTTAACCGACGACAAGTCAAGATCAATAGCGGACATTTATCACCCAAATCATGCCGACTTTTCGTCGAGCCCTCGGACACGATCTTGACTTTAACGTCGGCTTTGTCCCGTAATTTACATCGAATGCTCGTTAAGACTCGATTACCGCCCGACTTCTAGGATCGTTTTCTTTCGGTCGGTGGGACCCGCTTGCCCTATAGGACCCTCGCCCGGGCCGTCCACCCCTGGAGGTCGAAATACGAGGTGGAATACGAGGGGCTTATAGACGTAGTGACGGGGCCCACTGATCCCGGAATCAGAGTAGTTTGCAAAAAAAAAAGAGCAATCTTTTCCAACCGATTAGGTTAATAAAACGTGTTTTAAGTAAACATGAACAAATAATTGCATGTTGCACGAGCCTTGAGCCCAAACACCTACCCTCCTTCAATTCCCGCCATCGAACCCTCGTGTCTTTCCCCCGTTGACTCCGCACAAAGCTTGGTTTCTGGGCACCGGAGTCACTTAGTTTGATCGGTTGGGAAGAGTCAAGCGCGTCGTCGGCTTCGTCGTTTGTTTCAACTCCGGTTTCAGAATGTCCGCATCACCGGGGTAACGATGGGGACAACGTCACTCCGCCTCCGGACTCCTCGCACGAACAAAGCAATGGAATCGGTTAGCGGAAACGTATGAGAGTGCGACAGGAAGCACTGTTGAATAGCCTTATCGAGGCTATTAAGAGCCATGGTTTGGCCGCCAGTCTCAACCCAGATGGCACCTTCACCGTGGAAGAAGAGGAAGACCTCAACCCCACTCTTGGTCGCCCCGATTACTCCAGGATGCCACCACCGGCCTCCCACGGTACTACCACCGGAATCCATGCTTCTCGGCCTGCGGGTCGGCCCTCCCCCAAATGCACCACCGGATCCACCGCGGCTCGACGAGACGAGCCAATTCCTGCCCTCAGTGGGGACAAAATCGCACGGAATATCTTCTCATGCTTGGGGCTACCCCGAATGCCACGGCAAATGGGGATCCCACCTCGGTTCGGGACCAATCAATCCAGGACCTTCACGGCAACGGTTTGGGATACCACCCCGGTTTGGTTCGGGCAACAATCGGGAGTCCCACCTCGAGAATGGTACTAGCTCGGTTGCTCCTCACACGGCTCTCACAAATCCATTTCTCACTCGGACTTCTATGGGTTATCAAGCCTCCATCCCGGTGTCATCCGAATCACCAGGACCGCGGTATCCCCACGGGTTACACACCTCGCCACAACCGGCCATGCAATTCAACAATCCAGGACGGCGGCCCACACTCAAGCCTACTTATGGGCCTCACTCCGGAAATCCGAGCTATCCGGCTACCTCAGGTCTGCCTCCATCTTCCCTGCCGATGGGAAGCCAACAAAGGCAAGTCAGTGGGTTTTATCCTTTTGCCCAAGCTCCTACCTACACTCCCCAGGGTAATTTGGGCCCCGGGACGGGTTTCACCTATGCCCGGAAATATGGTATCCCTTCCACCAATGTGCCGCAGCTGGTAACTCCTCTCTTCAGCTCGATCAGCTGGTTTGAACGCTATGGCTCCACCTTTGGATCCCCAATTGGCTTGGTTTATGGAACAACACAAGGAAATGAAAGCACGAGATTCTTGAATTGACCGCCAAAAAGAACAATGCTCTTCGGCTTACAGATCACGACTCGATTGTCCCCCTGCCTCACAAGTTTGTGATGCCCACTCTGGAATTGTTTGACGGGAGTGCATGCCCTAAAACTCACTTGGACACCTATACTTTGGCAATGAAGGCTAAGGGATGCACAAACCGGCGGTTGGCCGATTACTTTAGTCTCTCTTTGAAGTCGGGGGCTTTGAAATGGTTTTCCGATTGCGGCTGAAGCTAGGGCTACTTGGGAACAAATTACCGGTACTTTCACGAGATAAGTATAAAGCCAACTTGGAATGGGAGACAAATGTAGTTGACACGCAAACAACGATGCGGCGCCCTAATGAGAATATTGGGGATTTCTATAAGAGATGGAACTTAAAGCTCGGTGAAATGGCCATTCCTCCCTCGACGAGGAGCGGTTAGACATCTTTCGGTCATGCTTGAAGCCGCATTTGAGAGCTTCCCTCGGCCACTTCCCTACGGCGACTTGCGTGCAATGGTTAATTCCGGGGCTAAGTTTGAAAAGGCTTACAATCGGCCAGGCTAGCACACTGCCTACGGATATCGGGCTCCTCCCTCCAAAACTACTCTCACTTTCGCTAAAGGCAAAGAGGCGATCGGCTACGCGGGGCAGACAGTAACAATGCCACTTCCTTTGTTCCCAAGAAGCTGATGCATCCAGATCCCGGCTCCACGACTTGAGAAACTTTGGGATGCCTTTGCGTGATATCTTCAGAGGTTTGGTGAGAGAAGGTTTGCTCCGGCCTTTGGAAAACTATCAGCCTAGAAACCCCAACGCTCCTTTGGATACCTCCAAGCATTGTGCCTTTCATCAGTACCATGGGCACCTGACGGATGATTGCGTCCCCCTGAAAAAGGCCATCCAAGGGTTGATTGAGCAAGGGAGGATAGAGATGCCTGAAGGACCTAATACTATCAATAACCCGCTCCCTAACAACATGAGTGTCAACATGATCGAGTTTGGTGGTTCAAGCCTTGTGGGCACTGATGGAGTTTGACTCGTCCCTTTGCAAGGTCAATGAACCGAGTCATCGCAGGCAATGAAGATGGTTGGATTGAGCAAAAAGTTGCCAAGGAAATCCCTGATGGAAAGGTGCGATAGCTCCGTCTCCGGCGTCGAAGAATAGATGCATGGTTCAACGACAAAGAGTGGCTAGGCTGGGGGCTACCTATCTTTAAAATAGTCTTTTGAGTCAACCTTCGTAGGTTCTAGTACTTTTCTTTCACCTAAGTCCTTCCTGGACATTTTGTCGTTGTAGTCCATTTTGGACATAGTGGTTAAGTGTCTAATTTTTAATATAAGTCTTTTTCTTTTCTTGCTAGACTCGAGACATCACTTGCGCACCCACGTTACACTTAATTGAAATGGTTTTATCCAAAATGATCACTTGTCTTTGCTCAACCACTAATTCTTCGAAAATGATTAATATTTAAACTAATCGGAGTGAGAAAATCAATTGATATCCTTCCCAAATTGGGGCTTACCAACTCCCCATCTTGCATCTCATATGCTCACATCCCTTTCATCATCATCATCTCGTTGCTCGATGAATTTGCATGGATCTTTTCTCATATAAAGCTTAAGCAAGCAATGAAGACTTAATCTCGTTTAGGTCATCCAGTAGGGATTGCGGTTGAAACCTTTCACCCATAGGAAAGCCATTACCTCACCCTTACTAAACACTACCCTCTCCTTTCAAGATCGGCGTGTTTTGAAACCCGGTTTAGCCATCATTTTTGCTCCATGCGAGAGAAAGTCCAAGCGAGCCCGAGAAGTTAGCTTCGAGAATCGGCGATGCGCAAATTATCTCAAGCCATGAAGGAAGGACAAAGATAATCCTCAACTCCTCGGGAAGCTTTCCAAGTCAAAAAAAAAAAAAAAAAAAAAAAAAAAAAAAAAAAAACAAAAAAAAAAAAAACAAAAAAAAAACAAAAAAACAAAAAAAAGAAGGATTTTAAAATCCTCACAATCTCGGATATAATTCCAAGCTCCTCAGGAAGCCTTCCAAAAAAAAAGAAGAAGAACTCAAAAGTCCCCGACATCTCAAGAAGCTCTCCAATGATCAAAAAGGAGCCTGAATTCTCGCAAGATCGCAAAAAGTTGTCAGTAGCTCGGACTTCCTCTTATCATTACCTTAAACCAATCCCAAGCCATCCTCTCAATTTTAGAGGATACTCCCATCACCATTACCCTTGCCCTTGGCCAAGTCAAAATCGACCTCTCATTCTTGGAGGCAATCAATCTTCCTCGCCGTAGATTTCCCAAACACATCCCCTTGAGCCAACCTCTCATCTTTAGAGGTTCGGTCGATAAAAGGCCTAGCCGACCTCTCATCTCAAGAGGTCATTATCTCCCAAATCACCCGATAGCCGATCGAAGCCGGAAACCCAACTACGGTCCCTACGGATAGCGGTTTCATTCTAATATCCTCGATGTCGGGATCAAATTAATGCTTCATTGCTTGCTTAAATTGGAATCTAATCCATTTTGGCTCAAAATTACCAATCAAAGATTGTGCAAATTCAACCCTTCCCTTCATGTGAGCATATTTCATTTCTCCTCACAAACACTTGCCGTGGATGTCCCATTTGGGGCTTCGCATCCGTGTCTTTCATGGACACTTTAAGGGGATATGTTATTCAATCCTCCAAATCCTCAAAATCCCCAAAGGTCCTCGGACCCTCGAATTTCAACATTCATTCTCTTTTCATTCGGGATAGGCCCGAACTACGGCGACTGAGGCTCTTCATAATGGAGGGAACGTAGGCAACCGAAATGGTCGGTCGAAATCACAAACAAATCTCAAAAAAAAAAAAAAAAAAATCCGGTCTCATCAAGGATCGTCCCTATACACTTTCCGCCCTTCCAAGCTTGATTTTCGATATCGCTTGGTTTTCTCCTTGTGATTAATCAAAATATTTGTTCATATCGGATTTAGGGATTGAATAACCCGAACATTAACAAAGGGTTTTAAGCGGCCTTGTGATCATCATGAATAAGACAAGTTTTCAAGTGTCTCGACAAGTCTTCTCTCTCTCCATCATAGGGAAATAGAGCCAAACACTTTGTCTTTACGTACGCGGGGGCTTCCATACACTTTTCCACACCTTGTGATGCTTATACTCTCTCAAAAGAGTCAAACCAAAAGCGAGAGTGTCATACACAAATTCGGGAGACATTCCCATCTTTCAAAAGATATGCCCCTGCACGTAAACATTTCGAGTCTTGTCCAAGAATCGGTTGACTAAGGTGCGAAAAGATGGGTTCCCCCTCTGTAAGACTACTCTGAATTTCTTCATGCTTTGGGGCTTGCTAAGCGGTTCTCCCGGGTTCTCCTGTAGCGGCTCTTCAAGTTTGGGGCTTATATAGTCATCTTAGGGTCCACGTTGGGTTCTTCACCACGAGATAGACTCGCCAAATCGCTTCTTCAAAATCTGGACTTTGCCTACTCGGGATCCGGGGCTTTGTCAAGATGGTCTTTTGGACCCGAATTTTATCAAGTCGCAAGAAAGAATTTCGGCTTCGTAACTTGGTACACGGCGGCTTCCCGTAGCATCGGAATTCAAGATCGGGGTTTCTCCGGCATTAGCAATTCCATCAAATCATCCTTCGGACAAGGTTTCGGCCAAGGTCACGGCTCATCCAATGAAAGAAGCTTCACTCGTATCAACGTTGGCCCTAAAGTGCATCGGCATCGGCTTCAAATGACCAAGAATGAGAGGGAAAGTTTCAATCAAGACCCGGATCCGAATCCAATCTCATCAAGATTGAGGTCCATGTGATATTGCGACAAAACCTCACCAATAACCGCATTTGTTTAAATCGCGATCAAGGGTTCTCATCCCCCACTTGATCAAAATCTGTTCCAAGCGAGTCTCCATACCCATGCATCCCCACTAAAAATCTCCCGAGGGCTCATGTAGCATGCACAAAACTTGAGTCAATAGGAATAATCCTAAATCATCGAAGATCATAAATCATAATTTTCTGCCGTAAGCTTAGGCTAAGTGCATCTTCGAAAGCAAGTAAATGCATCATCCCATAATCATTTTTGGTTCCATGCATGCATCTGTCATCATGAATGCCATATATGCATCTTCCTCTTCACTAACGAATGCAGGAATTCAAACGTGAAATCAAATCCCCCTTTTTTTTCGGCAAGGATGATCTTCACCAAAGACGACCTCCAATGAATGAAGACGCCCTCCAACATCTACAGTTTGGCAAAGACAAGCTCGGCGTACGCAACTTGCTAAAGACGACCTCCAATGTCCACAAATGGATGAAAACAGCCCCCAATGAAGACCACCTCCAGTGTCTACAATTCGGTCAGAGACGCCAAGTTCTCGAATACAAGTCGGTCAGGGACGCCAAGTTCTCAAAATGCAAATCGGTCAGGGACGCCAAGTTCTCAAATGCAAATCAAATGCCAGTTGGTCAAAGACGCCAAGTTCTCAAATACAATTCGGTCAGAGACGCCAAGTTCTCAAATACAGTTCGGTCAGGGACGCCAAGTTCTCAAATGCAAATCAAATGCCAGTCGGTCAGAGACGCCAAGTTCTCACATACAAATCGGTCAGAGACGCCAAGTTCTCACATACAAATCGGTCAGAGACGCCAAGTTCTCCAATACAAATCGGTCAGAGACGCCAAGTTCTCCAAGGCAAGAAGGTCAGAGACGCCAAGCTCTCCAATACAATGCGGTCAGAGACACCAAGTTCTCAAAAGCAAGAAGTCCCAATGTGAATACAAGCTCAACCACCTCTACAAGGTTGACGATCACCAGCAAGATGCAGACTCAACCAAACTCCTCCTTCAGGTCAAAATGCTTCCAAAGACAGCAAATCGTCGGCGAAACCGTCCACGAACAGCAACTTAACAACTCTTCATCAACATCAGCCGTAGCCTCAGTCCTTCCGGCAACTACAGGTAAGCACAGCACAGGTATGAAAGCATATCTTAGTCAACTACTTTTCTAAAAGAACATTATCATCAGATCATAGGGCGACTTCCCAAAAATAGTCAGATCATAGGGCGACTTCCCCAAAACAGTCAAACCATAGGGCGACTTCCCAAAAATAGTCAAACCACAGGGCGACTTCCCAAAATAGTCGGATCATAGGGCGACTTCCCAAAAATAGTCAAACCATGGGCGACTTCCCAAAATAGTCAAACCATAGGGCGACTTCCCAAAAATAGTCGGGATCATGGGGGGCGACTTCCCAAAAAACAGCGTCAAACCGTAGGGGCGACTTCCCAAATAATAGTCAAAGGCCGACTGGCTTTCCCGAAAATAGGGCGACTTCCCAAAATAGTCAAAACCATAGGCGACTTCCCAAAATAGTCAAACCATAGAGTGACTTCCCAAAATAGTCAGATCATGGCGACTTCCCAAAATAGTCGAGATCATAGCGACTTCCTAAAATAGTCAATCCCTCGGGTGACTCCCAAATACTGATCAATCTCTAGGACGACTTCCCTAAAATAGTCAATCCTCGGGTGACCCCCTGATACGCCAATCCTTGGTCCATCCACTTGACCGACATTGATCACCTTTCTTCCCGACGGTTCTCGTAAGCCCGAGTCTTCCCCAAGAACACCTTCAAATAGCCTCCATCGTGTAAAAACCTCAACTTAGGTTCATACTCCCGAACTAAGTTCCCATTTAGGTTCATACTCCCGAACAAAACCTCAACTTAGGTTCATACTCCTGAACTAAGTTCCCATTTAGGTTCATACTCCCGAACCAAATCCCGACTTAGGATCATACTCCCGAACTAAGTCTCCATTTAGGTTCATACTCCTGAACAAGACCTCAACTTAGGTTCATACTCCCGAACTAAGTTCCCATTTAGGTTCATACTCCCGAACCAAATCTCAACTTAGGTTCATACTCCCGAACTAAGTTCCCATTTAGGTTCATACTCCCGAACCAAATCTCAACTTAGGTTCATACTCCCGAACTAAGTCTCCATTTAGGTTCATACTCCGAACCGAACCTCAACTTAGGTTCATACTCCCGAACTAAGTTCCCATTTAGGTTCATACCCTCTCAAAAGAAATTCCCTAAGTAGTTAAACGTAAGACCGAGTGCCCCGAGAAAGATAACGGAATCCCGTTTCTTTCATCAAAATCGTCCCCGGCAGTAAAGCGTAAGACCGATCTCCCCGAGAAAGATAACGGAATCCCGTATCTTTCATCAAAATCATCCCCTAGCAAAGAAAACGTAAGACCGATTTTCCCAACGAATACGTCTCGATTTTCCCAAATAAGCCAATGAAATCTCGAGTAAATTTCGAACTACTACGCTTGATTCCCACTCGGGATACGTAGGTAGCCTATCATTAGGTCCAAAGCCACTCGACCAAAATGGTCATCCTTTCCTTCGGCAGCAGACGTAAGCCCGATCCTTTCAAGCAAAGTCCACCAGCGGACCATCTATCCCCACCATCAAGGTTCGAGACACCTAAAACGCCATCTCTAAGGTTCGAGGCACCTAAAACGCCATCTTCAAGGTTCGAGGCACCTAAAACGCCATCATCTTCAAGGTCCGAGGCGCCTAACACGCCATCATCTCCAAAGTTGATACCTTAAAAACAATCATTCCTGTGGTCAAAGACCCGAACTACGACCGGCTTGATTCCCATTCGGGATACGTAGGTAGCCTATTGAATAGGTTCAGCCACTCGATCATTTGATCATCCTATCAAATATGGAGCCTTACTCTTATCGACGACCCCGCTTCCTTCGAAAGCACCGTCGCCGAGGGGCTACTGTAAGTGCTCCAATTTGAGTTGGTAGCTTTTTCGTTAGAAAGTTAACGAAAGTTTTAACATTTCTAACATTTCTAACAATCTCTAAGCTTTCTGACCAAGCAAGGGTAGGTTAGGGTTTGCTATTTAAAGTTAAACCAAAAAGGAATCCAAAAAAGCAAAAGAATTAAGAAAATCCCGAAACAAAGAAGTTGAAAAACAATTTCGCCGATATTTTGAAAAATATTCTTCTGTTCAAAGCCTGGAGCAAGCATTTAATGCACTGTGCACGTTTTACAGGACCTCCGCGCGGACATCTTTGAGTTTTCAGAGGGCCTATAAATTAAACCCTCCTCTCTCGCCTTACAAAACACAAATCACTCACAAAGAATTTAAACTCAAGGCGAATATAGAGAGAAAACAAAGTGGGAATCCTTAGATTGCCACCATTTTCTCTCCAATCTTTCCCAAATCTCACTCACTCACAAACACTTCAAATCACTCTCATACATACTCTCATACATACACCAATCCAAGCTCAAATCACCCTTTAGGAGGAGGATTAGAGAGAAAACATAGAGGACTTCATTGTTATCTACTTGTTTTCTCTTTAACCAACTCAAATCATCAACCCTAAACACCCTTAAACACTCTCATATTCAAGCCTTAAACACTCTCACATTCAAGCCTTCAAACACAAAACACAAGGAAGATAGGTATAACCTCCCTCTCCTTACCCTAAAATTCATCCATGCATGCATTTTCAAGCTACAAAATGTAGTTTATTCATCTTCTTGCTTTAGATCCAAGAAGATCACCATGGAAGTTCATCTCCATGGATGATCTTCTACAAGGATCTACATTATTTTCAAAGTGTTCTTACTTTCTTGCAAAGAAAACACATTTTCAAAACCCTAAAAATCATTTTCATACATCAAATCTCATTTTCAAAGGATAAAATTCCCCTTCCCAAGCAAATGAAGTGCTTAGTCCTAATGTACCCCAAGGATGGTTTGATATAGTTGATTCACCACTAAAATGTCAAGTGATCACTAATCAAAACCTAGGGAAATGGGGACAAGCATGGATGCAAAACCCCCTTTTAAATCATATTTTCTCTCTTGAGAAGTTGCTGTCCAGTAGCAATTTTCTCAGACCTCAGTCCATGGTCTAATTTTTTGGACATAGATAAACTTGGAATTTGGTGTTTACTACAAAATACTTTTTGTAGCCAACATCCAGATATTTCCATACATATTTTTATTTTATTTTTTGAGTGAGTAAAACTCCTTTTTTCAATTTTTCTTTTAGAGGCCAGTTCATCAGCTTCTGGAAATCCAGATTTCATATCTGAGATTTCCAGAAGGTTTTAACCCCTCAAATTACTTCAAAAATGGAAAGTTCCTTTGTAGAAACCCTATTTAGGGTGTTTTAAGCAACTTTCATTCTCGGACTTTCCCCAGATTCTGAGGTTTTGAAGCCTTTAAGTCCATTTCAAAGTCAAGATTCAACTGCCTTTTTCATTCTGGCAGAATTGATTTTCAACTTCCAAAAATCTTTTGAGTTACAAATCTCAACCCAAAAATCACCCAAAAAATCATGGGATCAGTTTAAAGCCTTAAAAAGAGTTCCCAATTTTTACTTACCTCAGTTTCAACTTATTTTGGCCAAAACACACACACACACACACACACATACAACAAAGGATTTTGAATGTTTGGAAGACTCGTTTTTACGAGGCGTTCCGGGTGCACACTAACGTCCTTCCCGGCGCGTAACATGACCTCCGAACCCAAATTTCTGATCTCGGGCATTTTTCAAAGTTTTGGCCCTTAAAACAAAAATGGCGTGGCGACTCCGTTTTGATTTTCACAAAAAAAAATCGGGTACATCACAATAGTATGTCGAATCCGGGAGAGGTATGGGAGAAGACTTGGCACTTATTATCTGATGATATAGAGTACAAGTATCGGAGAATGCACGATAATCCGGGTATTCCGTCCCATGTTTACATATTTGTTTTACAATAAATATCAATTATGATTTTATTTCTACTTTACAGTTATACAATATGATTCTATATATTTATCTATATTAATATATTTATTTTGTTTTTTATAATTTCAGGTTTGAAATTAATTAATGAACAGGTCCAGAATCTTGCTTTGGCGGAAATTGAGAAGTTACTGATCGAGAATTGCAGCAGTCTCCATAAATTTAAAGACATGCCTAAACCAGTGGGCAATGTCATTGGTGATGCGATAAATAAGCTCATTCTAGGTGAGACATCTTATGACATTGATGAGATGAAAGCTGAGCACTTCAGATTACATCCTCGGCCAATGTACCGAGCAAAAGAGTGTTTATGATAAGATTATGTCGACTGTTGATCGAGGAAACGGTGGTGTGTTTTTTCTCTATGGTTATGGTGGTACGGGAAAGACCTTCTTATGGAAAACACTGTGTTATGCATTAAGGAGCAGGAGAGATATTGTTCTTCCTGTTACTTCCAGTGGCATAGCTTCATTGCTCCTTCCGAAAGGTAGGATCGCGCATTCTAGGTTCGGTATCCCGATACAGGTAAACGAGATTTCAACTTGCAGTAAACTAAAGTCGGGTACGGATGAGGCAGCACTTCTACAGAAAACCAAACTAATTATATGGGATGAAGCTCCAATGGCTCATAAACATTGTTTTGAGGCTCTCGATCGTAGCCTCCGAGATATTATTCGTACACCCGAGGGGAGATATTCCAATAAACCATTTGGTGGTTTAGTTATTGTATTCGGTGGTGACTGCATGCAGAGTTTTACCCGTTGTTCCTAAAGGGAGTAGGCATGATATTGTGCATGCTGCACTCTGTTCATCCAAAATATGGAATGACTGTGAGGTTCTCAGATTGACGCATAATATGAGATTGTAGGTAATTCTTAAATAGCCTTTATTCATCTACTTAAATATTTTTATTTCAATATAAGTAATTTGTATATATTTAACTTAATGTAGGGTGATTCTACTTCTCATAATTCCGAAGAGATAAGAGATTTCGCTCAGTGGCTCTTTAGTGTCGGAGATGGGATTGCCAGTGGAGATAATGACGGGGAAATTGACATTAACCTTCCCGATGATATATTGATTCGTGAGGCTTCGGTATCCTATTGCAAAAATAGTCGAATCTATATATCCCGACTTATTGCAAAATAAGGATGTCGAAGGATTCTTCCGCACTAGAGTTGTGCTTGCTCCAACAAATGAGATTGTCGATAACATAAATGATTATGTCATGTCACTCTTTCTAAGACGAAGTTGAATATATGAGTTCCGATGCCATTTGTAAGGATGAGGATGATGAAAATGGTGTCAAGATATATTCTCACTCGAATTTCTAAACACTATCAAGTGTTCGATTGGCAAATCACATTATTAAGTCAAGGTTGGGTGCATAGTAATGCTTTTGAGAAATCTTGATCAAGCCGTTGAATTGTGTAACACACTGCATGATTGTCACTCAATTAGGTAAATACAATAATTTTTTATTTTTATATACATATAATTTAATACTTAATTTTGTTACATATATGTAGGTAAGCACGTAGTCGAAGCCAAGATGCTTTCGGGAAAGAATGCTGGCATGAAGGTGCTTATTCCTAGAATGATAATGTCTCCTTCAGATGTGACAAAATTTCCGGTGAGATTCCAAAGAAGGCAATTTCCACTTGCCGTTTCTTTTGCTATGACAATCAACAAGAGTCAGGGACAATCTCTTTCCCATTTAGGACTATATCTTTCACAGTCTGTTTTCAGTCACGGACAACTTTATGTAGCATTTTCCAGAGTAACCAGCAAGAGAGGACTTAAAGTTATTATTTGTGATTCAGATGCTCAAACATATGACAAGACGCTGAATGTAGTCTACAAGGAAGTTTTCGACAGACTCTGAGAATTTATGTCGCACAATTTGTGGTTAAAAAAAGTTTTGCAATTTCTTATTATTTTCTTTATTTTTATTTTTTTTTTTCTTTAAATATATAGGAGATGGAAGAGATTATGTTGACACTTAGGCACACACTATTAAACTCACGCTATTGTAACCATATCTCTTCATCTTTCAAAGTTGTAACACTAAAATCTTAATAATGTTTTTTGGTTAGGCAGGGACCTAACCTCCCGTGGTTTTGTGCCGGCGAGATAGTTGTCTCAAGGGCTTTCCACGTTACATCATGTGTCAACATCTTTTTTCTGTATTAATTATACTCCTAATATCCGCTATATTGATTATCAATTTCGATTTATATTATTACTTAAAAATCAATTAAAACACATAAATAATTATTTACTTAATCAAAAAAAAAAAATTATTCACCGACGGGTTACTAACTAGTATAATATATATAGCAAAACTATTTAGAGGCTCCAGAAAAGGCCACGTCAGCAACAATTTCCAACTCATTTTTATTTCAAGTAAGACTTGATTAAGGGCATTATTGTAATATTATTAGTTAAAGTTAATTTGCAATTTAAAATAAAAATTCTCTCTTAATTAGAAGTTGATTGATTTAATCAGTTTTGAAATTTTGAAAACTAATGGTTACCTAAATTTAAGCACAATTTTTGAATAATTCAAACTCTTTAGGTGATAATTGTGGAGATATAATTATTAGTAAATTTTGAAATTTAAAATAATTTGTAATTTTTGAAATTAAAAATAGATACCAGACTAAATTTCAATTTAACCATAAATTTCAATTTAAAATAATTAGTAATTTTCGAAATTTAAAAGACATGCCAGAATAAATTTCAATTTAACCATAAATTTTGTATATAGTTTCTAGAAATCAATAGAAATTTGAAATTTAAAATAATTAGTAATTTTCGAAAATTTAAAATAATTAGTAATTTTCAAAATTTAAAAGAGATGCCAGAATAAATTACAATTTAACCATAAATTTCGTATACAGTTTCTAGAAATCAATAGAAAATCGAATTATTTGAAAATAAAAAGTATTATTCATTTAACTTCTATCTAAAATTCAAACTTGGATGAATAAGTGATGATTTTATATTCATCTATCTTAAAAACTGATAAGAGATAATTTGACAATGTATTATCGGTTAAGGATACAATTCATATCCTACTAAATATACATAAATATTCGAAATTATCCACTGTTGAAAATCAGTCCCTGCTTTACCTGCGCCAATATCATTGTGTCATCAGCGCATATTTTCTTTCCTCGCCATCTGATTCAATCTTCTGTGCAGCCGACTCATCCAATGTAATTTTCATATGTTTGTTGTGCTTCTAGGTTCATATGTGTGTTGTCCCTCTTTTATTTGTGTCATTCAAAAATGTATAAAACCAAGAAGGAGAGAATGAAAGTATAGAGTAGATTAGCAACAGGCCACTTAAATGATTTGCATGCTTTAAACAATTCTCAGCCATCTCTAACTAAATTTCTGAATAATATAATTCAAGAAGCGAGTTTATCAGAACCCATGTTTTGTTAATATAAATCCAAAGATAAAAAGAGACGTATATACGACTATAAAGATTAGTTACCTCCCCAGCAAAAACCAGCAAATCCAACCTTGGACATTCCTCTGCTTTTCAAGTCATCCAATAGTGTTTTCGCGTCATCAAAACCGTTTTCCTACAAAGATAACAAATTTAAATTCATGCTGACTGAAAATAATAATTTGCATCAGGTTTTGACTATGTAGAGAGTAAAGAGGTAGGTAATTACGGGAGTATGGTCTTTGAGCCAAGCATCTTTAGGCCTTTGTGTATTGTTGGGGTCAAATGGTTCTCCACGGAAGAAGTCACGGGCCAAGGTGTAGTATCCTGATGCTGCAACTTTATCGGCAATCAGCCTTCGTGATCAAAAGGCAATTATGTTAGCGTAGCATCATAATCATTTTCAGCAAAAATAAAACAGTTGACCATGTAATTGACCAAGAGAGGATCCTAGGGATGAAGTTGTTAGTTTGTCTTACCTCAGTTTTGGAACTTCAAATTATGCCCAACAGATAAAACCCTTATAATAGTTAGAACTTGACATTAAGTCTGGTTTTTTGTAAAGAAAGATGATGTTAAATCTGAATAATACTATCAAATACTGATTGCAGATTTTTTACCAAATTTGTCCCAAAATGAATTTGCCATTTTTATTTTATTTTTTTTTGATGCAAAAAAACGTATTTATCCGGAGATAAGATTTAGTAGGCACTCCGCATTAGTCTTAGTCGGAGAACCATTTCACCCCAACAAACAATGAAGAAAATGCCTAAATCTTTGATCCCTAATCTGTATCCTTCCACTGATTCTCAAATAGTGACCTTAATCTTAGACAAACAACATCAAAATATATTCTAAACACGATAGTAGGGATTTAAGAGCTCCAAGAAATACCCACTTTGGGCAGGACCCTAATAAGCAGAAAAACCTTGGAGTACCCAATAAAGCACATACCTGAAGGGAATTTCTAGCGTAAACCGCACTTTTTTTTTTTTTTTTTTTTTTTTTTTTTTTTTTTTTAAAGGGGATCAACACATTTCACCGCTCCCCCCTTGATGCACTTCACAGAGGCGCCTAGCTATGCTAGGGAGGGCAATGTCATTCCCTCTAACCACTGGTGGGGGAATCGAACTCATGACCTCCAGGTTGGAAGCCATGAACTCTAACCATCAGGCTAAGACCCCGCGTGCTAGCAGAAACTGCACTTTGGCGCTGTTGATACTGGATAAAAGCCCGAAAACCTGCAGAGTTTTGCACATGCAGAGTATATAAAGCTGTAAGAATATAAAGGTTCTAAAATTTTCCGAAGGTGTTTATACATCTTTTACAAATTAAATTTTGAAACCATTCTCAAAGAAAAATCAGAACAGGAACATACTGTGTTACACTTACACCTATATTGCCTCGTTAAAAATAAAAGCAAAGAAACATACGATCGAGAGAACATGTTCATATCAAGGAATGTGAGTGTTCAAAAGCAATGCTAAACCTTTCCTTTTTAATACATAATAATAATGGGCTTCATAGTATGAAATAGAGAAAAGAAGAGAGAGAGAGAGAGAGAGAGAGAGAGAGAGAGAGAGAGAGAGAGAGCGAGAGAATAAAAGGTGTAATTTATCAAATTTCACATACATTAGATTGCTAATTAATTTCCTGCCCATTGAATAAAGCTGCCAAAAACATAACCCAAAACTGCCACGAACCATCAAAATGATGCCAAAAACCAGCAAAAAATTGATTCCTTGCTGAAGAACAGCAAAGCAACCATCGCACCAAGACAACAAATATCTACCTACCGAGAATAAAAGGTGTAATTTATCAAATTTCACATACATTAGATTGCTAATTAATTTCCTTTTTTCCCCAACCAAAGATATTCTTATGTTAAAAACAAATAAACTCTTAAGCAAACCTAAATCTGAGTTTCCATAATTTAGACATTCGAAATCAAATCAAACCCATATCTGGACCAAACACAAAATCGAACACAAAACTAGATCTGAATGTCAATGTCTAGATATAAACCAAAACATACATAAACGATAAAAAAAGCACAGATTTGTGTATTCTTATAGAGAGACGCAGACAATAAAAAGAAGAGAAAGAGAAGGGCGAGAGACGAATACCTGAAATTTGAAGAAGACTTCAAATGATTTCAGTGATGGGTGGATGGCGGGGTGTTGATCCGAATCGACGGTGTCCATGGCATGAGAGATTTATAAGTTGTATCAAGAGAGAGAGAAATGGAAGGCGGTGTTACGAATATATGCGGTGACGAAGGATAGCAATGATGGCGAAAGACGGCGATGGTGGTGGCGGTGGCGGTGGTGGACGGTTGTTGTGGCTCTGTTTGTTTTTTAGAGCACAATATTTTGGGGGAAACTAGTTTCTCCCTAAGTTATAAAAAGTCCTGTTTTTTTAAACTGTTCCTATATTCGTCAAATATTTGCAAGTTGAAAAAAATTGGACTTTTTATAATTTATGAAGAAACTAGGTTCTCCCAAAACTTGCTCTTTTTAGAGAGAGAGGCTCTGCCCTCTCTCTATAACATTGTCTTAGATTAAATGAAGTGTTAGCAAATATCCCATTCCACTATTTCATTTTTATGTTTTATATTTTTATTTTAATTTTTTTCTAAAGTTATATTTATACAATGTAAAATTTTGTCTTAAATTTTTTTTAATAAATAAAATTTATAACTTATTTTTATATATATTATACTCCCTCCGTTCCAGCTCAGTAGAGACCAAAAATTTGGGCATACCGATTAAGGAATAATGAAAGTGTTGTGAGTAGGATATATTAAATAGGAGAGATGATGAGTGGGAGGAATAGTGATTTGATTGGTGTTGTGAGTGTAAAAATGGAGTAGATGGAGTTGGAGAGAGACTGAGTGGGGGGAAAAGTGAAGATTCCTTTCCATTTTGGATAGTCTCCACTGAGCTGGGACAAATCAAAAAGGAAATAAGTCTCCACTGAGCTGGGACGGAAGGAGTATATGATTTGTTATTTTATTTTTATTTATTTTTAGACTGTTGTTAAATTATTAACATTATCTAAATATATGTTCATTAATATTTGATTTTTTTTAGATTATACAAATGTATAGATCATCTATGAAAAGAAAAACGCATCTTACTGATGTGGACAACGATTCCATTAATTTATCGCAACGATCTTCTCAACGATTACCATTGGCGGATATTTCTAATGGTAATTTTATTATTTACTTTATTATTATTTTAGCATATCCATTAATATCATGTGTATAAAATTAAATTATAAGAATGCATGATTTTATATTTATTTTTTTACTATCATTTTAAATGAATTTATTTTTATTTTTAGTGGACTTATCATCGGGTAGTCATTTGATTTCACCGAGTAATCATCAAAGTTGTATTACGGCTCAAGGTAATATGTTATTGAATTTTGTCAATTTTGAAGTATTTTCATTTTAAAGACAAATGTGATTTTTTTATATAAATTTGTTAATTAATTTAGATCTAAGATAATAATACTTGATATACAGGTATTGGTGTGAACCATACAAATGAAAATCTTACTCCTAATTCAAGTCACGACCGTGGATCTATATGTATGATTTTCTTTGTTAATTTACAATATTTTTCCTATTTTATTTTTATTTTTAATTTCTTAATAATCTTTTATTAAAGACTAATTATTTTTCTTATTCAGCTAAATTTACGAGCATAGCATCAAGTGTACATAACACTTTCCACGGCACGCTCCTTGAGCCAAAAAAATTGGACGACCGAGAAAAACTATTTCTTCTTCTTTGGATTCTATTACGACAAATTTGTTAAAAGACGGTGAGAAAAGAAAAATCGGGAAACCAAGAAAGGTAGCTGCTTCTATTTTGGAATCTTCAAAGATAAATATGGATGTTGATGGATTCAGTTTGCAATTAAAGTTGAATTAATGAAAAACAGTCCTATATCTGGTAAGTTATATGTTTGATTTATTAGTCAACTATATATTTTAAAGAGCTAAAATAAATATATTAATCGTTCTCAACATTCTTTTGACATTGTAGAAACAGATAATGTAACAGTAGCAAATAATACAATATTATTATCTCCTACTGTGAATTTAGGTAATGATTTTTTTTAATTGTTCAACATTCGATATTTTTAAATAAAACTATTTATTATTACAAATTATTATTCAATAGTTTATGATAAAATATTTCATTAATACTAAGTCATATATTCCATTTGTATACAGAATCCGCGTTAATAAATAATTCTCGCATGCATGCGACAACAAGTGAGTCGTTAATAAATCAGAAGGAAAAATTCAAGAAAGCACGCGTCGGTAGAAAGCAAAAAGATTCGGACGAACAATATAATACAGGTGTTTATTATTATTATTTTTTTCAAGTATATATTATATTATTATTTTCTATGTATAGCCAATGAATTACTAACATAATTTAAATATTTATCAATATATTGTAGTTTATGGGAATATAGGCGATCCAGAGTACGAATGTGCGAAATGTGGTGCGATGTTCTGGTATGATGAAAGGTTAAAAAGTACGCAAGCATCAACACAGCCTAAATTTTCATTATGCTGCATGAATGGAAAAGTTCAGATTGACCTATTAGTGCAGCCACCTAAGTTATTGAGTGATCTCTTAGAGAACAAGCATGAAAAGAGTAAAAATTATAAAGACAATATTCGAGCGTACAATTCTATGTTCGCATTCACTTCAATGACTGGTGCAGTTGACCATGGCATAAACAATGGTCATGATCCTTATTCGTTTAAATTGAAAGGAAAGAATAATCATATGATAGGTTCTTTATTGCCTAATGACGGCCACCCCCCCCCCCTCCCATTTTTCTCAGCTTTATATCTATGACACGGATAATGAAGCTAAAAATAGAATTAATGCTTTCAGGTACGTTTTTATTTAATTATTCGAGAATTATAATGTATATTACATATATTGTATGACTATCTTCTATTTATATGTCTGATTCTTTCACACAAGCAGGAAAGATAAAGATAAGTCTTCTCCATTCGATGAGTCAATTGTTGCTGATTTGAAAAATATGATAGATGTGCATAACCCTTATGCACAGACGTACAGAATGGCCAGAGCACATATTGGAATGAAGAAAGATATTAAATTGAGGCTTATAGGAAAGCGGGGTAGAGATGAAAAACCGTTTAATATGCCGAAACGGCCTCGGAGGTTCTTTGCTATAATTGAAGGTGATATTGATGATTCGGGTGATGTCAGGGACATTGTTATTGAAAAGCAGAATGGGGATCTGAAACATATTCATGAATTTGATAAATCTTACCTTCTTCTACATTATCCTCTGTTATTTGTATACGGTGAAGATGGATATTTAACAGACATTCCGAGAAATAAACCTTCCGGGGCAAAGAGATCAAGTTTGTCAATAAAAGTGTTTTTATCTTTTCGACTTCAGGAGAGGATAAGAGAAGGATCACAGCTTATGAGAAGCGGTCGGTTGCTGCAGCAATTTATGGTTGATGCATATGTTATGATGGATACACAGAGGCTTCAATGGATACGTTATAATCAGCCTACTCTTCGGATGGAAACTTATAAAAATCTGTCGAATGCATCGGTAAGGGGAGATACCGATGAAGCATCTGGGAGACGAGTTATATTGCCATCCTCTTATACCGGCGGGCAGCGGTGGATGACTCAAAATTACCAGAATTCTCTCGCTATATGTAAATGGACTGGGTATCCGTCACTTTTCATAACATTTACGTGTAATCCTAAATGGCCGGAGATTACGAGATTCTGTAAAAAATATGGCATTAGGCCTGAGGATAGGCCTGATGTATCAAACAGGGTATTTAGAATGAAGCTTAATCAGATGATTGCAGATTTCAAGGAAGGCAAAGTATTTGGCACCCAAAAAGCAAGTAAGTAAATCTTTAAATATTATTTATTTTCCTCTTATTGTTTTGTCATTTATATTTTTTTATTAGCATGTTCCTCTTATTTTGTTAATTGATTCATGCAGTTATATACACGGTGGAGTTTCAGAAGAGGAGCCTTCTGCATGCTCATATTCTTCTCTTTTTTAACCACCAGGATCAGGGTCATAATCCTGAAGATATTGACAAGTGGATTATTGCTGAGATTCCTGCAAGGAGAAATATCCTAGATTATACGAGGCAGTTGCTGAATATATGTTGCATGGACCATGTGGTGCTGCTAATCCTAAATCTCTTTGTATGGATCACAACAGGTGCTCAAAGAATTTCCCTAAATCATTCAATGATCGCACTCGTGTAGACGAGAATGGGTATTATGTATATAGGCGAAGAGACACGGGTTTCATAATTGATAAGGGTGGAGTTGCTCTCGACAATTGTTCAGTTGTCCCATTCAATCTATATCTTTTGCTAAAGTACGAAGCTCACATAAATGTCGAGTACTGCAATCAGAGCAAGGCAATCAAGTATTTGTTCAAGTATATAAACAAGGGAACCGACAGGATATGCCTTGCAATCGAAAATGATGAGGTGAAAAGGCAAATTGATTATCGATATGTCTCTGCGTGTGAAGCTATGTGGAGGATTTTTGGATTCGACATACATTATCGGACCCCTCCTGTTGAGCGCTTGGCTTTTCACTTGGAGGGTGACCATAGTATCCCCTTCAAGGACGGAGACTTTCTTCCTGATGTTTTGGATAAAGCGACAGTTAAAGAATCTCAATTTATGAAGTGGATGGAGTATAACAGTATTCATTCAGAGGCTCGGAAATATAAATACTGTGAATTTCCTCATCATTTCATATGGGATAAAACTAAACGTGAATGGCATCCGAGGAAAGATAAACGTTTTGCAGTGGGGCGTATTTATCATGTTCCAATGAATTTCGAAGAATTGTATTACCTCAGGATAATGTTGAATCATGTAGCAGGTCCCATGGAATTCAAGGATTTGAGAACTGTAAATCGCGTTGTTCATCCCGATTTCAAATCTGCATGTTACGCTCTGGGATTATTAGATGATGACAAGGAATATGTTGATGGAATTATAGAAGCGAGTCATTGGAGGTTGCCCGATAGTCTGAGAAGACTATTTTCTATGTTGCTACTATCTAATAGTATGTCGAATTCGGGAGAGGTATGGGAGAAGACTTGGCACTTATTATCTGATGATATAGAGTACAAGTATCGGAGGATGCACGATAATCCGGGTATTCCGTCCCATGTTTACATATTTGTTTTACAATAAATATCAATTATGATTTTATTTCTACTTTACAGTTATACAATATGATTCTATATATTTATCTATATTAATATATTTATTTTGTTTTTTATAATTTCAGGTTTGAAATTAATTAATGAACAGGTTCAGAATCTTGCTTTGGCGGAAATTGAGAAGTTACTGATCGAGAATTGCAGCAGTCTCCATAAATTTAAAGACATGCCTAAACCGGTGAGCAATGTCATTGGTGATGCGATAAATAAGCTCATTCTAGATGAGACATCTTATGACATTGATGAGATGAAAGCTGAGCACTTCAGATTACATCCTCGGTTATGTAGAGCAAAAGAGTGTTTATGATAAGATTATGTCGGCTGTTGATCGAGGAAACGGTGGTGTGTTTTTCCTCTATGATTATGGTGGTACGAGAAAGACCTTCTTATGGAAAACACTGTGTTCTGCATTAAGGAGCAGGAGAGATATTGTTCTTCCTGTTGCTTCCAGTGGCATAGCTTCATTGCTCCTTCCGAAAGGTAGGACCGCGCATTCTAGGTTCGGTATCCCGATACAGGTAAACGAGAGCTCAACTTGCAGTAAACTAAAGTCGGGTTCGGATGAGGCAGCACTTCTACAGAAAACCAAACTAATTATATGGGACGAAGCTCCAATTTCTCATAAACATTGTTTTGAGGCTCTCGATCGTAGCCTCCGAGATATTATTCGTACACCCGAGGGGAGATATTCCAATAAACCATTTGGTGGTTTAGTTATTGTATTCGGTGGTGACTTCGACAGATTTTACTGTTGTTCCTAAAGGGAGTAGGCATGATATTGTGCATGCTTTGCATCTGTTTATCCAAAATATGGAATGACTGTGAGGTTCTCAGATTGACGCATAATATGAGATTGCAGGTAATTCTTAAATAGCCTTTATTCATCTACTTAAATATTTTTATTTCAATATAAGTAATTTGTATATATTTAACTTAATGTAGGGTGATTCTACTTCTCATAATTCCGAAGAGATAAGAGATTTCGCTCAGTGGCTCTTGAGTGTCGGAGATGGGATTGCCGGTGGAGATAATGACGGGGAAATTGACATTAACCTTTCTGATGATATATTGATTTGAGAGGCTTAAGATCCTATTGCAAAAATAGTCGAATCTATATATCCTGACTTATTGCAAAATAAGGATGTCGAAGGATTCTTCCAGACTAGAGATGTGCTTGCTCCAACAAATGTGATTGTCGATAACATAAATGATTATGTCATGTCACTCTTTCCGGGAGACGAAGTTGAATATATGAGTTCTGATGCCATTTGTAAGGATGAGGATGATGAAAATGGTGCTGAAGATATATTCTCACCTGAATTTCTAAACACTATCAAGTATTCTGGATTGGCAAATCACATTATTAAGCTGAAGGTTGGGTGCATAGTAATGCTTTTGAGAAATCTTGATCAAGCTGCTGAATTGTGTAACGGCACCAGAATGATTGTCACTCAATTAGGTAAATATAGTAATTTTTTATTTTTTATATACATATAATTTAATACTTAATTTTGCTACATATATGTAGGTAAGCACGTAGTCGAAGCCAAGATGCTTTCGGGAAAGAATGCTGGCATGAAGGTGCTTATTCCTAGAATGATAATGTCTCCGTCAGATGTGACAAAATTTTCGATAAGATTCCAAAGTAGGCAATTTTCACTTGCCGTTTCTTTTGCTATGACAATCAACAAGAGTCAGGGACAATCTCTTTCCCATGTAGGACTATATATTTCATGACAGCCTTGTTTTTCGATCGCGGACTGACACTTTATGTAGCATTTTCCAGAGTAACCAGCAAGAGAGGACTTAAAGTTATTATTTGTGATTCGGATGCTCAAACATATGACAAGACGCTGAATGTAGTCTACAAGGAAGTTTTTCGACAGGACTACGAGAATTTATGTCGCACAATTTGTGGTTAAACAAAAGTATTGCAATTTCTTATTATTTTCTTTGTTTTTTATTTTGTTTTTCTTTTTTTTTTCCACTACTCACACATACACACACACACATGCACGCACAGAAGCGCCTAGGAGATAAATCCTAGGGAGAGAAAGCCTTCCCTCTAACTTCTAGGGGGATCGAACCCATGACCTCCAGGTTGAAAGTCATGAGCTCAAGCCAGCAGGCCAAATCCCCATGTGCTGTTTTTCTTTAAATATATAGGAGATGAAAGAGATTATGTTGACACTTAGGCACACACTATTAAACTCACGCTATTGTAACCATATCTGTTCATCTTCCAAAGTTGTAACACTAAAATCTTAATAATGTTTTTTGGTTAGGCAGGGACCTAACCTCCCGTGGTTTTGTGCCGGCGAGATAGTTGTCTCAAGGGCTTTCCACGTTACATCATGTGTCAACATCTTTTTTCTGTATTAATTATACTTCTAATATCCGCTACATTGATTATTAATTTCGATTTATATTGTTACTTAAAAATCAATTAAAACACATAAATAATTATTTACTTAATAAAAAAAAATTATTCACCCGACGGGTTACTGACTAGTACTTTTTTAATAACAAAAGTATTTTAGGACTTAGAAAGTACAGTATAAGAATATATGTATACAACTTTGAGGGGGTCATACTATCAAACTTGAGGTAGGTTAGTTGCAAAATTTAGGAGAGTAAATATATTTATTCTTAAAAAAATAAAAGGGCTAAAAGGCAATAAGTGAAAAGTTGAGGGGGTCGACCCCCTCTAGATCAAGAGCAGATCCGCCAGGGCAGTTCAAGTTCAAGAGAGGTCTAAACACAGTGAACCAACAGTTTCGAATCGGGTGCAACCAGTACCAAAAAGGGTCATAATTAGATGATTTTCTTTTACTTTTGTTTCTTAAACATTATCCACACAACATCTGAAACATCATAGCCAAGATTCAACCTGGAGAACACCATCCATGCCGCACACAACATCACTGCAACAACAAGATACCTCACAGCCACGATTCCAAATCCATTCAAAACCAGAGAGTTTGCTCAAGAAGCCGGATGCTTAAGTTCAATACTCCATTTAAAAAAAAAAAAAATCCTACATACAGAGTCAGCCTTGTAGCAATGTCAAGTTCAATATGAAGTCTACTACCCCACAGTCCCAACATGAATGTCCCTAAGCTTTTCAAATTTGTTCTTAATCTAGAGCAAACTTCACAAGACATTCATTTTGGGACAGAGGGTGCGACCCTGCACCATAGTGTCCCTCCAAAACCGGCCATTCACGGATTCAAGAAGGAACTATTCATTTAAGGAAAGAACAAAAATGTCGAAATATAACTCATTTCTATCTCAAAACTATGCTTGGATATACATCTTACAAATATCCTCCCCTACGGTACAAACCAACAAAATCAGCTTCAGGCAGCCCAGCTTCGGTGGCGGACTTAGAACATTTTTTAAGGGGATGCACAAATACACTATAAAACTTTGTATGAAAAAATTAATGTCTGATATGAGAATCAAACTCATAACCTTCGGCTCAAAGTCCCAGCATCTTAACCACTAAACCGCATATATTATTTGATTAGGGGGTTTCACTACCACCCCTTCAACTAGCCTTGTGTCCGCCCCTGCCTTGCTCCTGCAACATTCATGGGGACATGAATACCATGATACATTAACTCTCAAATATGAACCCTACAAGAAATTTTTTAACACTAAAAGTTGAATAAAATAAAATTAAGATGATTAAAATTGTACTCCCGTCCCTAATTGAATGCCCAATTTTCATTCTAAGGGATTCTCAGAAAATGTGAAAATGTGTGCTTTTTATACATTTTAATGGCAAATATCCATAAATATTCTTGTTATCCAGTTTATAAACATTTAGTTTTACGATAATTAAGTGAATAGCGAAAAAAAATTGGTAAAGAAACTTAGGAACATAGTTTTTTGCAGAAAAGACATTCATTTGGGACAAAATTTTCTTGAATTTGGACAATCATTTAGGGACATGGAGAGTAAGAAAGATCAATGAAATTAACGACTTACACTTTTCTCAAATGATGCATCAATTACTTTGAAACACCGGTAGGAATTTGCCCAACTCCTTCAACTTCCAAAAACCGGCTCAGATTTTTATCTTCTAAATGTTGCTGAAATAAATAAATAGCATTAGGGTGTGGAAGGAAATTCCCATCAATACTTGAGAACTTCCTTTAATAGTTAATCCTTTTAGGGCAACTCCAATGGGAGGAGTTAGCAAAAGGTATCAAAATCAAATTTTGGTACCTTTCACACACTATTCATAGGGTACCAAATTTATATCTCCAATGGAGAGAGTTAACTTAAGGTACCAAAATCAAATTTTGGTATATTTCAAAAATTTTAACTAATTAAATATTTTTAATAATTACATATGAATGATTATTTTATTATTATTATTAATTTATTTATTTTATTATTATTATTTTATTATTATTATTATTATTATTTTATTATTATTATTATTATTATTATTAGTATTATTATTATTATTATTATTATTATTATTTTATTATTATTATTATTTTATTATTATTATTATTGTTATTATTATTTTAACTAATTAAATATTTTTAATAATTACATATGAATGATTATTTTATTATTATTATTATCATTATTTTATTATTATTATTATTATTATTATTATTATTATTATTATTATTATTATTATTATTATTTTATTATTATTATTATTATTTTATTATTATTTTATTATTATTATTATTTTATTATTATTATTTTATTATTATTATTATTTTATTATTATTATTATTATTATTATTATTATGATTATTATTACTATTATTTTATTATTTTATTATTATTATTATTTTATTATTATTATTATTTTATTATTATTATTATTATTAATTATTTTATTATTATTATATTATTATTATATTATTAATATTTTATTATTAGTATTATTATTATTTTATTATTATTATTATTATTATTATATTATTATTATTATTATTAGCCATTTTTTGTCAAAGACCAAAAATATAAATAATACAAATAATACAAAGAGAGTTAGCCAAGGTACCAAATTTGGTACCTTCACTAACTCTCTCTCAAATTTTGGTACCCCAAGTTTACCCCATTGGAGATGCTAACTCCTTTGGGAGGTACCAAAATTTGATTTTGGTACCTCCCATTGGAGTTGCCCTTACAGCAATAGATCATCTTTCCTACTACCTCTGTCCTGATTAAGAGCAAATTTAGTATTTTTTTTAGGAATTCATTTTGGGACGGAGGGAGTACTAACTACCCAAGTAAATATAGTACTCCCTACACTTCCCACCATATTTCCTACAATACATACTTAGATGTAGGACATGTGATAACCCATTCATGTTAATTATAGTTAGTTGCCAACTATCTCATAGTCTTTGAGATTTAAAGTGATTTCATAGAGATTTTACTTCATTTCCTCGCTCAATAGCAAATATTTTCCTTACCTATTTGGTATGAATCAACTTGGAACTCCATTGTTGGCACCAAACTCCATTGTTGCCAAATGTAATTCTTCTCATAATTCATTTTCCTACTATAGATAATCTCTCGATGAAAATTAGTGAAAGTGACGCTACTGATGTTAGAGATAGTCAAATAGTGGGTGGGTTTTCACTCATCTGGTATACCATAGCCGTAATTAATATTATTTTTTCTCTAATTGTGGTTCCCACTTACCCTCTTTCTGCATTTCCATAGGAGGATCGAACCCTAGACCTCACATATACGGGCTTGGCTCTACCACTGAGCCACTCCTTTGAAACGCTTTCATATTTACTAACTATTGTTGTATAGTTTGATTTGATCTATAAGTTTTAAGCAGAAAACCATTTAGCAGATTTAATTTTTAATGAAGGACATAACTTCTGCATCGTTATCAACCTCTGGTGAATGATAAACGTCTCTTACTGGCTGATTGAATGGTTTGTATCCATATGTGCAGTGAACATGTGTTATGATGTTTCTTGTTTGCGATTGAAAGACATAGCTGCTGCCTCATTATCCCGCAAAAACATTAGCGATCGCATAGAGCGAGCCAGTTTCTCCACGAATTTTTCACGGATTATGAGATAATTAGCAATTAACTAGTTACTATTCTCTTCGATTCACGTTAATAGTCCTAGTTTGACTTTTTGGGTCAAATTAATTCAACTTTGACCAAAAAGCCAAACTAGGACTACTAACGTGGAACAAAGTGTGTACTAATCAGTTGTCTATTAATTCTCCGTTGTTGATTTAATTTTATCCATATGTCCTACATCTAATAGTGCATCGAGGGAAACTTGGTGGGAAGTATAATGGAGAGGAGCCAGATCTGTAACCCCCCCCCCTCTAATTTACAAAGCATGTTCTTTTGACTTTAAAGATCAACTTAATAACTTATTTACAGAGGATAAAATCACAGATATTACTCTCTCCATCCTAAAACGAGTGATTTCTTTAATAATAAAAGACTTGTTCTAAAATGGATGTCATTTTGAGGAACTGAATAATTCACCTTTGAGAGATCATCTATACCTTATGACACTTGCAATTATATAGAGCAAAATCAAGAGTAATTTTGAATACTAACTCTTCAAAAATCAAATATTTTTGTTTCCATGAAAAACTAAGAGGGGATATTGATTTAGAGACCGCCAAGTGTGCTAGGCTACTTACAAATACTACATGTGAACACCGGCGAGTGCGCTAGGCTACTTACAAATACTACACGTGAAGGCCGGTAAATTCATAACAAATCCTCATTGCAAAATAATCGAGCTGAATTTAAATAGTCAAATCACTGTACAAATATAAGCAATGGTGAGAAAGAATAATCTTACAGAGAGACAATCTCTGTATTTATGCCACTCCTCCACACACTCTTCTTTATCCCCTTGACCCTTCAAGAACTTCTCCGTATACCACCTTCACATAAAATCAACAAAAGGGTTTTACAGATTCAACACTGAATTTATTGATCCTTGCATATAATTCAAATTAAAAAAAAAAATCGCCTATGAGAATTGAAGGGGGTTTTGATTGGGCGGATTTAATTTCTTCATTTTGCAAACTCAATCGAATTGCAATTATCCACACCGAACCATAATCCATAAAAATACCAATAAATTATTCAAGATCAACCAACACATTGATTATAACAGAAGGGCGAAACCTGTTGAAGCAATCGTGATATGCAGCTCTGAGATTGGCACAAGGGGAAGTTGATACTGAGCCTGACTTCTTCTTCTTCTTCTCTCCTCCTCCTCCTCCCATGAAACCCATTGAAGAGTAACAATTTGTATTCCCTAATCGAAATGAATTAAGCTCAAGTCAGAATCCATGGCGGAATAATTCTGGATTCACAGATGATCTTAGCACGCGCGCACAAAGAGTGAAAACCTTGATATGAATTAGGGCAGCTCTGCTCGGTGCAGTATTTGTGGGCTTTTTCTGTCAGGCAGATGTGGGCCCAGATAATATGAATCAAACACAAGCCCAAATATGTCAAGTTATTACTTGGTGAATGACCATTTTTAGCTTCTTCTTCTGTTTTTTTTTTTTTCCATTTATCCCAAATTGGGGTTTCTTTAGATTTCCAATCATTTTCTTACTTTATGTATTTAGTTAAATGTTATTTTTCTATTTAGATAAATATGTTGTTATATACTAATGGTGTAACGACCCAAAATTTCCTTTATATAATAATACTCATCAATCAATATGAATAAATACCCATAATAGGGTCCCAACGAATACTAAATATTTAAATATTCAAATCCAACGGTAACTTAATATTCAAACTTATTCAACCCAACGGTAACTAAAATAATAAATGTTACATAAGTGCGGAAGTATCAAATGTAACGACTAGTAACACCTACTAGCTTTATTTAAACTAAACTAAAACTCTGGTTCGTCGATAAATCTTCTATAACTCTTCATTGATCGCCGTCTTTCCTACAACGATCTTCCATCCTTATTCCCAAACCTGGAGGAAAATAAGAATTAAGGAATGAGCGAAAAATGCCCAGTAAGTCATTACGTGATCTCCTTGAAGTTATGAGGAGATGACCTGAATGACGGTTCAATCGAAGCATTTCAACGAAAGGTTATCACAATAAAGTTCAATCAAGGAAGTGTGGCATTATGGGTGCGATCATACCAGCACTAATGCACCGGATCCCATCAGAACTCCGCAGTTAAGCGTGCTTGGGCGAGAGTAGTACTAGGATGGGTGACCCCCTGGGAAGTCCTCGTGTTGCACCCCCACCCCAACTTTTTACACCGGCGAACCTTGGCCTATTGGTGAAGAAATTGTTTCTTCCTAGCCCTTGGTTTAGGGTTCGAATGCTGGTGGAGGGAGAGAGAGAGAAAAAAAGGAAGTGTGGCATTACAATTCCATATCATAGTTATTATTCAGGATTTACCCTACATTGAGTAATTCCTATCCGATCATCTACATTGATGTCGAGTGCGCATAAAGTATAGACAAGTACGTAACACATATCATACAAGTCCAATATCAATTCATATAATCTTGACATGCATGTACATTCATACAAATCATATAGTGCATTCATATTAAACAAGAATACACATAAGCAAAGTCAATACTTCAGATATCTATGAACAACACATATCATAGATAAGATTTCCAAAAGACGCTTCATGTCCAAGGAATATTTTTATAAAACACTATCGCCACATGATAGTATAATTTTGAAAAGACTCGATAGAGTTTTCAAAAGAATAGATACACAAAGTGTTTCGGAACGTAATTCCTTACCTCAGCTTGCTTCCTTTGCACTTCTGGTATAACCTACAGTCATGCAAAGATATCATTTAGGTACAAGTAATGATTTATTACATTACCTTGATTGTGGTTAAGAAATATTGACCAAAGAAGGTCAAAAACCGGCTGATCTCTCTCCCTTTTCAGTTCGGCCGCCTCTCCCTTTTTCTCACTTAGCGTTTGAAAATTTTTATTTTGCCGTGTGAATTATGGGAATTTTGGGTTTTAAGAAGTATATATATATATATATATTAGGGTTTCTACCTCCCTAATGGATAAGGAAATTTAAAATTTTGATTTCCTAATCTAACTCAACCTCTTTGGCCCAAGTCTTTTACTTGTAGTCCAACATCTATTTTAATTATTTTTCTTTTAATAATTAAAATAAGATACTTTAAAATAATAACAAAAAAAAAAATCGGGTCATTATATTCTTACCCCCTTAAAAGAGTTTGGTCCCCAAACTAAACGTACCTCAATTTTCGAAGAGGTCGGGATACATTTCGCGCATCTCGTTTTCGAGTTCCCATGTCGCCTCTCGTTCTGTGTGGTTGCTCCATTGCACCTTCACATAAGGGATCACTCGTCTCCGTAGATTCTGATCTTTCCGATATACGATCTTTATAGGCTTTTCATCATAGCTTAAGTCAGCACGAAATCTCAACTGCTTGTATTCGATTACGTGACTCGGATCTGCCAAATACTTTCTCAACATTGAGATGTGAAATACGTTGTGCACTCCAGATAGTACAGGTGATAGCGCCAACCTATAGGCCACGTTTCCAACTCTATCCAGAATTTCGAAAGGTCCCACATACCTAGGGCTTAACTTTCCTTTAATACCGAATCTCATGACACCTTTTGTCGGTGAGATTTTCAAGAATACGCGATCTCCCGCTTGGAACTCTAGATCACGCCGTCGATTATCTGCGTACGACTTCTGCCTACTTTGTGCAGTCAATAACCATTTGCGAATCTTTTGTACCTTATCCGCAGTCACTTGAACAATTTCAGGTCCAGTTAACTTCCTTTCACCCACTTCATCCCAGCAGGTAGGTGATCTACATTTGCATCCATACAGTGGCTCATATGGAGCCATACCAATACTAGCGTGAAAGCTATTATTATACGCAAACTCCACTAGTGGTAGATGTTCGTCCCATGAGCCTTGCCAATCTAACGATGTAGCCCTTAGCATGTCTTCCAAAGTCTGGATCGTCCTTTTTGACTGTCCATCCGTTTGTGGGTGAAAAGCTGTACTCATTGTCAACTCTGTCCCCAATTCCTGTTGCAAACTTTTCCAGAACTTCGACGTAAACCTAGCATCTCGGTCAGATACTATCGAAACTGGAATTCCGTGTAGCCTTACAATTTCATCAACATATAACTTAGCCAACTTCTCTAGCGAGTCTGTCACCTTGATCGCTAAGAAGTGAGCCGACTTGGTCAATCGATCCACTATGACCCATATAACATTCATTCCTCTTAGTGTCTTTGGCAATCCAACTACCAAATCCATTGCAATATGCTCCCATTTCCATTTTGGGATAGGTAACGACTGTAGTAGTCCTGCAGGCTTCTGATGCTCACTCTTCACTTGTTGACACACCAAACATTTTACCACGAATTCTGCCACGTCGCCTTTCATACCGTTCCACCAAAATGATTCCTTCAGGTCTCGATACATCTTTGTACTTCCCGGATGTACGGAGAATTTCGAACAATGAGCCTCCCTTAAAATTTCCCTTTTGAGTTCATCATTGCTTGGTACCCATATCCTTGACTGATACCTCAAGATCCCATCTTCACCCATACGAAGATCTTTACCTTGTCCTTTGCCCATGAGGACATCCTTTTCCTCGTCCAATCCTTGTGCTTCCTTAATCCTATCCAAAAGCGCAGGTTGCACGATCAACCGAGCTAAATATCCACTAACTCGTACCTCTAAACCGGTAATTCAACTTTGTTCCATACTCTTACCCCCTTAGAAATCAACATCGCCAGGGTTCCATGGTTTTTCCTACTTAATGCATCTGCCACCTTATTGGCTTTTCTAGGATGATACAATATCGTACAATCGTAATCCTTCAGTAACTCTAACCACTTCTCTGTCTCATGTTTAATTCCTTCTGAGTGAATATGTACTTCAAACTTTTGTGATCAGTGTAAATCTGACACGTCACACCATACAAATAGTGTCTCCAAATTTTCAGTGCAAACACCATCGCTGCTAACTCTAAGTCATGGGTAGGGTAATTCTTCTCGTGAGTCTTCAACTGTCTAGATGCATACGCTATCACCTTATCATTTTGCATTAATACACAGCCTAGTCCCTTTAGAGAAGCATCACTGTAAATCACAAATCCCTCGGACCCTGTCGGTAGTGAAATTACCCGGGATCCGGCTCGCGCGCGGAGCCCCGGCATCTCGCATTCGTCGCTGTTCGGGAAGTCGCCCGGATCCGAGAGGCAGCACAATCGCGCCCCGGCATCTGGCTTATTCCGTTTTAGCGTCGCGTGTTGGAGGTGTCTCGCCGTTTTGCTTTCGCATTTTGTAGAGTCGCCACGCCGTTTTTATTAAGCCCAAAACATTGAAAAAGGGCATCAGTTTAAAGATAAATTTTAAACTGTTTTTGTGTGATGAGATTTTGAGTTCGGAGGTCAGATGACTCCTCGGGAAGAGAATATTAGAATATTAGAGCTCACCCGAGTCGCCTCGTAAAAACGAGTCTTTCGGATACCCCTAATATCCTTTAAAAAGTTGTGTGTGTGTGTGTGCTTTTAAAAATGCATGTCAGATCGGATGTCTACATTGTATTGAAATGTATTGAAATAGAATAGGAAGGAAGCCTTACCAATGTTGGTTCGTGTCTGTCTTCCGCGGGGAATAGTGTTTGAGGTGAGTAGCGTTCCGGGACATTGCTTCGGGGATGCCGGTTGTCCGCGGACAGAGTTTCGGCGTGAGTTGAAACCGTAGGCCGCGTTTGGGCGCAGGTTCGGCGTGCGTGGGGATCGTCGGGATCGGTCGGGCAGAGGTTCGGCGTGCGTTGGAATCGTTGGTTGGATTCGGGCGGGAGGTTCGGCAAGGTTTGGGATCGCCGGTTTGACTCGGAAAGAGCCGGGACACCGTGGGAAAGACCGTGCAAGGCCTCGGAGTACCACGAGGGGCCTCGGAGTACCTCGAGAGTGCCTCTGGGCAGCGCGGAGCCGTCTCGGGAGCGCTCGGAGAGGCTTCGGAGCACCTCGAGGGGCTCGGAAGGCCTCGGAAGGATCCGAAGGGGCCGGAATGCCTCGAAAGGTCTTAGAAGGAGAGCCGAAGGCTTAGGGAGGAAGAGAGAAGTGGGAGGTGTGTAAAAATGAGGAGGGGAGCCCTCTATTTATAGTAAAAATTTCGGAGCAAAGAGGTCCGTACGGACCTTCTTGGTTATCCGAATTTTGGATTTCCTCGATTTGAGGGAATCTCGCAATGATGGAGAATATTCTCGAATGATGATGTCCCCCATGCAACAAGGTCCGTACGGACCATCTTGCATGCAAAGAGGTCCGTACGGACCAACTCTGCAGGAAGTCATCATTTCTTCCGGATTTGAGGGAATATTGTGGACTTTAAGGGGATTTAGTAATCATTGAAACAAAGAGGTCCGTACGGACCTTAATTGCTTTTCCGATTTCCTGAAAATTCCCAAAAGGTCCTTTTGTCCCTTTTTATCCTGCAAAGGCTCCTCCCTTGGTTTGGTTGGGGGTTTGAGAGGGTTTTGAGAGGGTTTTGAGTGAGAGAGGTCTCCGAGACTCGCGTGGATGAGTCTACGGTGTTTCCCGTGTGTTTGAAAGGGAGTGATCCAGATTGGGGTACTTACGAAGCCCCTCGACGACGTCACTTATGAAAGAAGTGGGGTCGCCGATAAGATAAGTGGTCCTAATCTGGATCGCGTGGCCGGGAGAGGAAGTGACCGTGAGGGTCAAAGTGAGGACGTGGTGGTGTCCTTTTGGGTGACCGCTTAGGTCAATAGGCCGGACCCCGATAGGATTCCTACGTATCCTCGCGGGAATCAAGCCCGGTCGTAGTTCGGTGTGTGGGGTGAGTGTTACGCGAATACGGGCGTGGTGGTGCCACTGAAGTGTCGTGTGGACCAGCCGAGGTTAGTGGTGAGGACGTGGCGGCGTCCCGGGTGACCGCATAGGTCGGTGATAAGGACGTGGCGGCGTCCCGCGACCGCGATAGTCGCGTGAAGTGACGGCGGCGGCCCCCGCGACCGTGATAGTCGCTGATAAGGACGTGGCGGCGCCGGTGACCGCATAGCCGGTGATAAGGACGCGCGGTGGTCGTCCTGTGACCGCATAGGCCGTGGTAAGGACGTGGCGGCGGCGTCGGCGACCGCATAGGTCGGTGATAAGGACGTGGTGGCGTCCCTGCGACCGCATAAAGCCGGTGATAAAGTGACGTGGTGGCGTCCCGCGACCGCATAGGTCGGTGATAAGGACGCGCGGCGTCCCTGGGTGACCGCATAGGTCGGTGATAAGGACGTGGTGGCGTCCCGGGTGACCGCATAGGCCGGTGATAAGTGACGTGCGCGGCGTCCCCGCATGTGACCGCATGTCGATGATAAGACGCGTGGTGGCGTCCCGGGTGACCGCATAGGTCGGTGATAAGTGACGTGGTGGCGTCCCGGGTGACCGTGCATAGGTCGGTGGGATAGGGACGTGGCGGCGTCCTGGACCGTGATACGGATGATAAGGACGTGGTGGCGTCACGTGCGTAGGTCGATGATAAGGACGTGGTGGCGCCTGGTGACCCGGTCGGTGATGGCGTCACATGTCGGTGATAAGGACGTGGGCGGCGTCTCGGGTGACCGCATAGGTCAAATGTGAGACGTGGTCGCGCCCGGGATGGAAATTTTACGATTTTCCTAATCGGGTGGTTTAAGGCCTGGCCGGGAGATAGCGAGGACTTGAATCGTCTTCTCGATTGCGGCGCCACGCTTGCGAGGACTTTCAATCGTCTTCGGGCGGCGGCCGATGCCACGCCGAGGACTTCGAATCGTCTTCGCGCGGCGGATGTGCGCGAGGACTTTCAATCGTGATGAATGCGCGAGGACTTTGAATCGTCCTCTACCGCAGTGTGGAGGCGTGGGCCGTCCTTGTGCTTCGAGAGGCGTAGATGCCATTTGTGTTTTTGCATGTTGATGTAGAAGGTCGGGACTTACGATGGACCGCCGGTGCTTCGATTTGCCGCCGTTGAAGTGGGCAAGGATGACGGCCGATGATTGCTTCACCATTTGGCGTTTGGGAGGCGCTTCGTGCCTTGGGACTTGTACTCGGAGGTGTTGGCTCCTTCGCGTGCTTGTTTTGCCGTTGAGCGGGCAAGGATGGTGGTCGGTCGGGATATGCAGCCTTGCATGACTTCCTCGACTTGTTGGGAGGAGCTCGGGCCACTTTGATGGCCGGTGCTTGCGCGCTGCCGTTGAAGCGGGCGAAGTTCGGGCTTACATCCGACCGCCGGTGCTTGAATTGCCGGGATGCGTGACCTTGTAGGGCCCTTTTCTCGTTGGGAAGATGACTTCGACCTCGGCCTGGCCGAGTTGTCGTTGAGCGTTTGGAGGCGTCTTCTGTGCTCTCGATATTCGTGGCCGGGAGGTGTCAGTCTCCTTTCGAATTGCCGTTGAGCGGGCGGTGGTTTGGATTGCCGCTGAGCTGGCGACGGTTGAATTGCCGCTGGAGCGGGCGAGGTCCGGGTCTTACGCTTGACGGCGCCGGTGGTTGATTTGCCGTCGGCCGGGCGAGGTCCTGGTCTTACGCTGACGGCCGCTGGTTGATTTGCCGTTGAAGTGGGCGAGGTCCGGTCTTACGCCGACGGCCGGGTTGATTTGCCGTTGAAGTGGCGAGGACCGGTCTTACGATGACGGCCGGTGGTTGATTTGCCGCTGAAGTGGGCGAGGTCCGGTCTTACGCTTGACGGCCGGTGGTTGATTTGCCGTTGAAGGGCGAGGTCCGGTCTTACGCTGACGGCCGGTGGTTGATTTGCCGTGTGGGCGAGGTCCTGCCTTACGCTGACGGCCGGTGGTTGATTTGCCGTTGAAGTGGGCGAGGTCCGGTCTTACGCTGACGGCCGGTGGTTGATTTGCCGTTGAAGTGGGCGAGGTCCGGGTCTTACGCTTGATGGCCGGTGGTTGATTTGCCGTCGAAGTGGGCGAGGTCCGGTCTTACGCTTGACTGGTGGTCAATTGAAGCGGTTAGGACCATTCTCGCACTCGATTTGGCCGGAAAAGGCCTTAGACAGCCTGGGGCAAAGATTATAAGTAAGGCAAAGTAATTTGGCCACCCTTGCAAAGAGGTCCGTACGGACCAACCCCGGTTGCAAAGAGGTCCGTACGGACCACTTTGGTTTTTTACAAGCTCCTGTGTTTGACCAGCTTTAAATTCCGAGGCTCCCTTCATTTCCCATTCCTTCTTCTTCCGTGCGTGAACCGCGAGAGAAAGAGAGAAAACCTCCATTTTGTTAACCAAAATCTTCCATTTTTCTTAGCTTGAATTGCTTGCCATGGCCGAAGGATCTCGAAGGAGTCGTCGTCAACGCAGCCAAGAGGTGGTCGAGCAACGAATGGAGCTTCAAAGGAATTGGACTTCGTTCGTTCCATCTTCGAAGAACCCTGATGTTTTGTATCCGAATCCGGAGGTGCACAATCGTCGCTCCACGAACGTCTGGGGAGGTAAGAAATCTGCTCCGTTTTGATTCCTCGTCGAATTTTTGAATGCTAGAACTAGGTTTTAGTTTTTCGCATTTTTGAATTTTTTATTATTTTATGCCTTTTTGTGAAATTCTTGATGAATTGTTGAAAATGGACATGTAAAAATTGTGGGTATGTGTATTTTGTGCGTAAATGTGTAGATTAGCTCTTATTTGTGAAAATAAAGTGCCTATCTAGTGCGAATTGCATGCTTTGGTGTTTTGTACCGTAATGCTATTTATGTATGTACATTGTGAGAAAAATTATCGTGTAGTGATAATTTTTGTGAAAATGTGACATGTGCCGTGTTTTGTGACGGGTTATATGTGAAAGTGTGTGCCGTGTTGGGACGGATTTTCTTTTGAGAATGTGCTATATAGTGTGTGCCGTGTTTTTGGGTGACGGACTTTGTGGGGAAAATATGTGCGATATGTGTCTAGTGTTAGGGACGGATTTTCTTTTGAAAATGTATGTCGTGTAGGTGTCTTAGTGTTTTGGGTGACGGACTTTGTGGGGAAAATATGTGCAATATGTGCCGTGTTGGGACGGATTTTCTTTTGAAAATGTGTCGTGTAGGGTTTAATTCCCCCCCCTTTTTTCTTTTTTTTTTTTTTTTTTTGAGAAAGATGTATACAAGGTGTGCCGTGTTTTGTGACTGATCGCATGGGAAAAATTATATGCATGATATATGTGAAAATCATGTGCATTATATGTGCATTATATGTGAGAAATATGTGCATTGTGTACCGTGTTTTGTGACGGGTTACATGGAAAAATTATATGTATAATGTATGTGAAAATTATGTGCAATATGTGCCGTGTTTTGTGACGGGTTATATGTGCCTTTATATTAAGTACTGTGATTGACGTACCTTGCTGTGTTTACCCGCAGGATGCGGGGCTTATGGCCGGAAGGCCAAGAGGATGAAGACTCGGGATCGCTCGAGGTCCGTTGGAGCTACGGCAATGATGCCCGATATTTCCGTGGGCGGTAGGCCGAGTCCCCTGAGGCCGGTTTATGCTTCGGCCTAGGTGTGTTCGTTGAGAACCCGGGCCGGAGCTGTTCGACACGAGGAAGAACAAGAGTGTCTTCCCGGGCCTTTCCGAGTATTGGTGGGATACCACCCACACCTTCCACCCGAGCCGGGGCGAGGTGACAGTTGACGCCCACCGACTTTGCCGCGATCACACGGCTTTCCTTCAAAGGAGAGCCGTGCGGTGGAGGGATATGATAGCCGATGACGTGTTGACCGAGCCGCCGGGCTTTGAGCCTCGTCCTCGCAGGGCCCGGGGATGCCGTACGCCGACGTGGAGATGAGGATCACGCGCGCATTTGGGCCTACATCCGGGTACCGGCCAGTGACACGGAGCAGCTGGGCGCGCTCCTTCAGTGGTATGCACCGTCCGAGACTTCTGTTCTCGAACCACGCGACCGCAGCCTCCCTTCGCTCGCTGAGAGCTTCGACCGATCTGGATAGGGTCTCGCGATATTGCTTGGGGCGAGGCGTGCTTGGCCGAGCTCTACTTCTCCTTGGACCGGTTTAGCCGGGGTGGCCAGCGTTGGCCCGTTTGACTTTGCTGAGGTACGAGTTTATTGCTGTTTTTTGATTTAGCAACTTGTCTTTTCTCCGTTGTCTTTGCACCGAGCCTTCTCTCGTTTTTGTCACTGTGTGTGGTTTTATGAGGTTTTCCAAGCTGCTTCCCGTGGGATAGGGATCCTGGGCCGTTGCCGCGCACCCGCTATGCCGGGACGGGCTCGTACGGCGAGGAAGAGGAGGACCACTGGGAAGCTCACCATCGCCTACGGGACGTGCAGGAGCGCGGAGCGGATAGCCGCGAGGGGTTCGTCCTGCTCCCGTGGGCTCTGTGATGAGGGGGATGAGTTCGAGGGCTCCCGAGGTGACAGCCGCGGCGAAGATGCCGCGAGGCTCGACTTGTGACGCCATGCACTGGGAGCGAGTCTTCTCGGGCAAAGACGGCCCCGCAGGCTTCCCGTGGCTCCGAGGGACCCTCCCTTGGGATGCTTGACTCCCTGATATGGACGTGCTTGACTTCGAGAGGTACCTCGCGGTGTCGGTGCCGAGGAGTTCATTTTATATGGAGAGGAGTACGGGCCTTCGTGAGGAGGAAGCCGAGGACGCCCTGTGCACCGGCGCGGAGAGAGAGGCCGGCCCGCAGCTCCCCTGCAGGTTCCGATGCCGGACCGGATTTCACGTACGTCCGCGGGGACGGATCGAGGAGGAGGGTGTCTCGTACTGCTCCGAGCAGTGCTCCCGCCGCATACCGAGCGGATCCCGACAGACGGTGAGTGTGCCGACTCTTTTCCATCTTGGCATCTTTTCTCGCATTTTCTCTTTTTGTTGTCGAGTATAACCGTATTTGATGAGCGTTTCCTTGGCTTCTTGTTGGTGCAGTCCCGGGAGAGCCTACGATATGCCGACTCGCCGTTACGTGGCGACGCGCTCCTTCGCTAAGAAGATGGCGTCGAAGATGTCCCGCCGGTCTTCGCGACGTGTGCCGGCGCACGAGCCTATGCCTTCGAGGCATTCTCGTGGACGTTCCTCCGCCTAGAGCCGAGCCTGAGCCGCAGCAGAGGGGCCTTTGAGGGGGCGGCATAGCATGGATGCCGGACGTCTTCGGAGCCGCAGGCCTTCGAGGGAGCAGCCCTTTATCAGCTTCATGCCTCCGCACGGCGCACAGGCGAGGGTTCCTCAGTAGCCTTCTTCTTTGATCCTTTCGCCGGATTTGATCCTTCCGAGTACTTCTCGTGGGAGCCTCAGCGGTGCTCTGTGATTCCGACGATGAGGATGTGACGGCGAGTTCGCCGGATGCCCGACTTTTCTTTGGAGGATCTTGGCGAGGATGATGATGATGAGGATTCCGAGTAGTATTCATTTGCTTTCCCTCTTTTCATATCCCTCTCTTTTTTTTTTTTTTTTTTTGTTTAGCAACAGACATTTTTGGTACTCCGTAATAAAACACATGTATTTGCATGGCAAACAAGATTTTATTTTAAGATGTAATGTCATTTATTTTTGTGATTCCCTGAATTGTCCTAGAAATTGTTGCTATTATTATTTTTATTTTTGTACATGCCACGTGAGCCGAGAGTGTGTTTCATGGTAGTGTTTGTTTGCCTGGAATGGCTTTGGCCGTTGTTTGGGCGCTTTGGAGCAAGGTTTTGCCGAGGACAAAGGGTTTTTGTACCGTTTTCTGGGGAAATGGGTTCTGTTTGCAAGGAGGTCCGTACGGACATACTTAGCATGCAAAGAGGTCCGTACGGACCAACCTTGCTTTTGGGAAGGACATAAATGCTTTCCAAAGGTCTCCGGTTCTTCCTCATTTCCCCATTTGCACCATTTTCGAGCTTTCTTCCCCATTTTCTCTAGGAACCTCCATTTTTGCCATGGATTCTTCGTATGTCCCTAGAATTTTGCCGAGGCTTTCGCAGAGAGGCAAGCACACTTCCTCGAGCGCTGAAAACGTGGATGCGGCGCCGTATGAGGCATCGTAGACGGGCTTTCGAGGTAAGGTTTCGTCTTTGCTCTGGCTTGGTCTTTTAAGGAGTCGGGTTCCCGATTGGGATTTGCTGCGGGCCGCCGCGAAGTTCGGGATGTTAGGAGGCACGTGTAAGCTTTCTCCTACAATGAAATGGTGCCCACTTTTGAGGATTTTCTAAGCTTTGATTGGAGGACCTGAGGTGGAGGCCATCTCGCTTCCTTTCGTTGGTGGTGCCGCGCGAGCGTGAAGCTTGCAGACTTTCTTCGTGCTTCGTTGGAAGAAGTGCAGGCATGATCCTTGATTCGGGTCATATCGACATTTCGAGCCGCCGGAGCGGTTCATGGCCGATGATGATGAGAGTGACGTCTCTTGGGATGTATTTGCCTTGCGCGTGATAGCGACGCTTTTTCCGGTCGCCCTCGCATTTGTGATGGCGCTGCTAGATGTGGTAGGGCACCGCAGAGCCGAGAGGATATTGTCCCGTTGGTGCCGGGGGAGACTCTTCATGGTATCGACCGTCCGGCGACCGGGGATCGTTTTATGAGAGGGGAAGCCCCGCTTGCTCACCTTGTGGCCGCGAGAGAGACTTCAGCCATGCCCGAGGCTCCGACGTCGTTTAGCCCGTGGTCATTTGCTCGCCGACCTCTTGTGTCGGGATATGGATCACTCCGCCCGGGAGAGATGGATGGCACAGCCTGGGTACGCATCGTATCCGCCGGTGGGTTCCGCACCGGAGGATCGAGACCAGAGGATCTCAGAAGGGTCCTACGTTGTCGAGTTCCAGGTTTGTCTTGGTCCTCCTTCTATATTCCGTCGCTTGTTTCCTAAGCTTGGGATGAAGCAGAGCCTTTGTTTGGCCGGGATGACCTTGCTACCGCGGAGGTAGTTCCTCTTTGTATGGCAGCCTGTGTGCCTTCTTGTATTGTCCGAGGGTATGGAAGTATTCCGCTTTCCCTCCCGCGGTACTCCTTAGACGTCTGGGAGCGTCGTATTGACGACTCAAGCATCCGGCCCGGTATGAGCAAATGTCAAGGGCAGTCCCAAGTGGTCTCGGGAGAGCAGCGTGTAGCGATTCTGGGACCCGCTGCCGTAGTAGCTATTGCCTTAGGAGTGCCGAAGCCCGGTCCGACCCTTTCGATGTGACGGAGACGCTTTGTTTGACTACGAGACTAGAGTTGACCGACCGACAGGAGAGGTCCTCTTTGCTGTACTCGCAGGGAGGAGATCCGAGCCGAAGCACGGCGAATGAAGCCCCGAGAGCTACCGGATTATTTGACTCTACTGGGAGGACCCCGCATCTCTGACCGAGAGACGCAGAGTTGGTTCACGTGAGCGAAAGAAGACTCGCCTGGGGACGAGGGAAGAAAGGAAAGAATGGCGAGGGGACAAGCGCAGATGGCGCGGAATGACCTCCTAGGTATCCATTCATTGCATTGCAAACACATTATTAGTTAAATGTATTAAGCCGTTTTTAGCATGTTGTGAACTTGAGAGTAGACCGTGCTTGAACTCATCAAGAAATGTTGTAAACCGTTAGTGATTTGTGATTTACTTTTAAAGCTTTGTCGAGACGCAAGATCTCTTGTTTGCCTTTGCTTCGTTGTGCACTTTGTCGCGTCCATCTGACTTTTCTCGTTGCATTTGCGGACCGAAGCGCCTGGGCCCCGACGGCAATCCCCTTTTGCCGAGGCTTTCAGGCTTGGCCGAGAGGTTGAATGCTCCCTCGACAAGTCGTTTTGACGGTCTTTTCGTAGCTTCCTTGCCGCTTGTCAAGGCGCGGGCTCTTGACCTCAATTTCGCAGCCTTCCGCTTGAGCTTCTTTTTTTTTTTTTTTTTTGTGAGCCCTCGCTCGAGCTCTCTTTTTTTTTTTTTTTTTTTTTGTGAGCCCTTGCTCGAGCTCTCTTTTTTTTTTTTTTTTTTTGAAGCGCGTGAGGGCGAAGACAAGCCCCCGGCTTGGAAGTAGACACGAGTCACCGTTTGATGCCGAGCGACCCTGATGTCCTTCGATGTTGCCGCCGTCGTTTGACTTGGTCAAGGTGACCGCTGGGCGTGTTCTTGAAAAGTGCGTAGCTTGATGGAGGTCTTGATTGACATTCAAACTTTTGACTTTTTTGTGTATTTTTAGACCGGACCAATTAAGGTTGCCTACGTCTCCTGACTGGAGGGCTCAGTGTCCGCGTAGTTCGACACTACATGGAGTGCCAAGAGATGCACAGCTTGTTCTTCTTCAGCGAAGTATCTCGCGAAGTTTGCTTCCGTTGACCGGATTCATGAAGGGATTGCCGTCTAGGTCCGTTAGCTTCATGGCGCCTCCGGAGAAGATCTTTCGAACCACGAAAGGGCCGATCCACGTGGGTTCCCATTTTCCCAGCTGGGTTGGTTCGAGCGGGAGGCTTTTCTTTGAGTACAAGGTCACCTTCCCCGATGTCTCTGGATTTGACTTTCTTGTCGAAAGCTCTAGCCATCCCGCTGATAGGCTCCTGACGTGTTCCATGGCCTTTAGTCGTCGCTCATCTAGCGTGAGCCAATTCGTCATGTCGGCTTCTGAGCCATTCGACTTCGTTGATGTCATTTTCCAAGAAGACTCTGGAGTGAGGGAATTTCTAGCTCGACGGGAAGGACCGCTTCCATCCCGTACGTCGTGGCAAATGGGGTTTCTCCCGTGGTCGTTTCGACCGATGTGCGGTAGCCCCAAAGTGCAAGGTGCAGCCTTCGGGCCAATCTCGTCCTCTGGTGGTCATTTTTCTGATGATCCGTTCGAGGGTTTTGTTTGCCGCTTCCACGGCGCCGTTTGTTTGTGGCCTGTAGGGAGAAGATTTGTGGCGTGTGATCTTGAATTCACCAAATAGCCTCCGTCAAATTCCCTTCGAAGTGTGAGCCGTTGTCCGATATGACCTCATTTGGGATGCCGTATCGGCATATGATGTTTTCCTCGAGGAAATGCGCGACCTTCTTGGAGGCGAGTACCTTGTAGGACTTGGCTTCGACCCATTTGGTGAAGTAGTCGATGGCTACTAAGATTGAACTCGCGACCGTTGCCGCCCGGGCGAGCGATTTTCCCGATGACGTCAATTCCCCAAGTGCTGCAAAGGGCCAAGGTGTAGTCATGCAAGAGAGATCGTGGGGCGGCAGATGATCGAGGTTGGAGAACCGTTGGCACTTGTCGCAGCCTTCTGACAAAGTGGATGCAATCCGCTCCACGGAGATCCGTGAGAGTAGCCCATCCCGAGAATGATTTGCATCGTGGCTCGCATTCATGCTGGGACCGCAAGCCCCATTGTGGACTTCGTTCATGAACTTGTCTCTGCTTCTTCTTGGCCGACGCAGCCGTAGGAGTGGCCCATGGTAGCGTTTCTTGTATAACATGTCCCCGAGGATGACGAAGTGAGAGGCAAGGCGTTTTAGTGGCCATGATGCTCTTGGTTTTGACCCCTTCGTGTGTCGACCTTCCTTGTTCATGAAGGTGGTTTCCCGCTCTTGAGGTATTGGAAGATCCGGTTATACCATGGCTCATTGACGGGCTTAGGTTCCGGTTCGATCTCACAACAAGAGGCGTGAATTTCCTTTCGTCCGACTTTGAAGGGTTTGATTGCTTTTCCTTCGTGGATTTCCACAAGGGAGGCCAAGGTGGCTAAGGCATCTCGCAAACCCGTTTCGGCCTCTTGGCAAGTAATGGAAGGTGACCTCTTCGAATTGTGTGATGAGGTCCTCTATGTGCATGGTATTTTTGCAAGCCCGGTCTATGGTTTTCCACTTGTTGGAGACTTGGTTGATGATCAAGGCCGAGTCCCCATAAACTTCGAAGTTTCGGACATTCCTCTCGAGTGCGGCTTGTAGTCCAAGAAATAAGCAGCTTCATATTCGGCGGCATTGTTGGTTACCTCGAAATTGAGCTTTATAGCAATTGGGGCGTGCTCGCCCTGGGATCCACCAAGAGCATACCGACGCCGTTTCCTTTGGTTGGCCGCTCCGTCAAAGAACAAGCTTGCCATCGGTTTTCGCCTTCGATTGCGAAGATTCCCTCGTCTCGGAAATTGTGGTTCAGTGGCCTCGAGCCTCGTCTGCTGGGAAATCACCCGCTTGTTCACCCATGGCCCGTCCCCGATTGATTTTTGGTTTACGTACTTGATGTCAAATTCCGCCAGAAGAAAGACCATTTGGCGAGCCTCATTGACAGAGATGGTTTGTCGAAGAGGTACTTGACCGGGTCCATTTTGGAAACCAAGTGTACCGCGTGCGACCGCATGTAGTGCCGTAGTTTCCCGACAACCCATACCAGAGCCGCGCAGGTTTTCTCGAGGGCCGAGTAATTGAGTTCGCCGCCTTGAAACTTTCGACCGACGAAGTAGATGGCGTTTTCGACCCGTGACTCTTTCTTTTCTTGACAGAGCATGGCTCCAATCGTGTCTGGGCCACAAGCTTAGGTATAGCAACAAATGCTTTTCCTCGGGAGGACAGAGAACCTGAGGACTCACAAGGTATGCTTTTATTTTTTCAAAGGCATCTTGGCATTCTCGAGTTCCATTCGATGTCGGCGTTCTTCTTCATCACCTTGAAGATTGGCTCGCACATAGAGGTCAATCGTCGACGAAGCGGCCGATATATCGCAGCGGCCCACGAAGCTTTTCACCTCTCGTCCGAGTTTGCGGTGGTCTCATTTCGATGATAGCTTTGATCTGAGGATCCACCTCGATGCCTCTCTCGGTGACTATGTATCCCAAAACCTTGCCTCGGCTAACCCCAAATGTGCATTTGGCGTGGTTAAGCCTCACGAGTGTTTTCTGAGGCGATCAAGAATTTTCTCAGTCTCGCGAGGTGTCAGTCCGTCCGATCCCTTTGAGCGAACGATCATGTCATCGACGTACACTTCGATCTCTTTGTGGATCATATCGTGGAAGAGGGCGGTTGCCGCCCGTTGGTAGGTAGCCCCTGCCGTTCTTTAGTCCGAACGGCATTACCGTGTAGCAAGAGGTTCCCCAGTGGGTTGTGAAAGCCGTCTTTCTTGGTCTTCTTCGGCCATCTTGATCTCGATTGTAACCGGCAAAAACCGTCCACGAAGGACTTGACTTCAAATTGGTCAGAGTGTCTACCAACATGTCGATGTTGGGTAGTGGAAAATCGTCCTTGGGACTTGCTTTGTTGAGATCTCTAAGTCCACGCAACAACAGACTTTTCCATCGGCCTTCGTGACCGTGACGATATTGAGAGCCACGGGGTACTCGATCACCCCGATGAAGCCGACGCGAAGCATTTTTTCGATCTCCTCTTGACTTGTAAAGACCATTCCGGCTTGATTCGGCGTAGCTTTTGCTTGACGGGCTTAGCCTCTGGATTTCAAAGGGAATCCTATGCTCTCCACAATGTTAGGATCTAATCCGGCATGTCTCTAAGACCAAGCGAACACGTCCACGAACTCTTCGAGCAAGGCAAGCCAATGCGTCTTGCTCGTGCCGGTGAAGAAACTTCCGATTTGCGTCTCTTTTCGCTCTTCGCCAGCTCCCAAATTCACTTTCGTTAAAACCTCCTCGCAAACTGGGCCCGGTTTTTCTCTCGTTTGACAACATGCTTAAAGATGTGCTTAATGTATTGTTCGTTTAATGTGTCCGCTTCTTTATCAAGTGAATCGTTATTAACCTGCTTTGTGTGTTAGTTAATTTATCGCTTGTTAAAGATGCAATGAGAGGATACTGAAAGATCGAAGCATTCATTAAGAGCATACGGAATACATTATTGGCAATGAGTTCGTAATCTTCCCCGGCGCGAGGCCATCGATGACTCGAGAGACTCAAATTCAAAGCTAATGGACTCAGGATGAGTTTTGACACTAGACTCTAGGACTCGAGGGGTCGACCAAGTTGTTCGATCATGTCCTTTTGGCCGGGCAAGAGGTCCCAGAATGCGGCCCAGCTTATTGAGCGGCAATGAGCTTGATAGAGATGGGGCTTCAAAGGCTTTATGTCACCGTTCCCGATCATTGCTATCACAGAGTTATCGAAACAAAATCGATTAGATCCGGCATCTCGATTTCTTCTTTCAAGAGCAGTGTAGCAAAGCCGTTCGTCCCAAGCATCGTCTCGCGGAGTCTCTTGCTTTTGTCTTGGGCATTACTAGCTCGAATGTAGACTCGTCCCGCTTGTTGAAGGCAGGAGTGTTGACAGAGAGTTTTTCGAGTTCTTCCGCCAAAGAGGGGGTTTTCCGAACCAAAATTCATTGTGAATAGTGGTGGTCATGATCCCAGCAGGGCGGTGTGTCGAGGAATGCTCTTCTGACAGATTTGGCTTCGAGGCCTCCGAATCTTGCCAGTTCTCGCCGGAGCTTGTCCATGGTTGTCGGCCGCCTTGTTTGGCGCCGATCGCCCTCGTTCCCTTTCTCGGGATCTTCTTCCAAGTTGCCGCGCCTTCCTTGTGAAGTACTTGGTCATGTCGAAGCCGTAAGGACGAAGATCTGAGATTGCGTGCAAGCCTCTTTTGTTATCTCGTGGAGCGTTTTCGTGCAGCCTCGCTTGTCCTCCGCAATGTGTTCGGGAGTAGGAGAGTATCCTGTGCCGTGCAGGTATTCTCGTTCTTTGATATTGATGATCCGTTGAGTGCCCCGACGGCGTTTTCCCAAACCGAGCCCCGGATGTAGTTCATGTGTTTCATCATTTTCATCTGGGAGGGATCTTGTCCCAAATCAAAGGCAAGGTCTATGTGGCACACTGGGCCTTTGGCTTTCGATGGTGAACCCCGTTAGCATCATGCCATCATCGTCTTTTGATTTCTAAGACCGGACGCCGTTTGTTTGGTCCTTTCAGCCGACTATGCTGTCGCCGTAGATGATGGTCGATTCGTTCCTCGACGAACTTTACGCACTGATGGAGAGTGATGCCACCCCATTGATCTCGATGTAGCCAAGGGCGTCCCAAAATGGCAAAGTGAAGGTGATCGGGATGTCGATGACTTGGAAGTCTCTGTCGGGACCATTTGTTTTCCAAACCAAAGGTTCAAGGTGGCTATTCCCAAGACTCGGGCGGGATGTCGAGTCGTATGCCTCATTGCCCGAGTCGAGGGTTTTAGATCGCTGCTTGATCCCTAGCAAATCCATCATTTTGGCCGGAAGGACGTTCACGGATGATCCCCCATCTACCAACACCCGAGGGAGACGGCGCTCGTCCAGCTGAATCAAGCATGTGAGAGGCTCGCTGTGGTCGCCCCAAATTTTGGAAGATCGAGCTCGCAAGGTGATGATATTGCCGTAATTGACGTTGCCAATCATCTCGAACCGGCTTCATCAGTGTCACCGTGATGGGAACCATGGTCTCGCCGTGCTTTCTTCCAACTTGAGCTTGTGCGGGTAAGATGAAGTGAGTAAGGACCAGAGCGAGATGTTAGCCTGAGCGCGCTGAAGCCGTGTCAAGACAGATCTTCAACCTTCGGGGTCCAAGGTTTCACTTTCTTCGCGTAGGGTCCCTTTTCGCCGTGGCTCGTGTATGGTCGGGCCTTTTGTCCGTCCGTGGAGGATTCACTGGATTTGACCTGAACGTGTCGAACATTCACCTCTCTGACTTACGGTTTTGCTTGTCTCTCCCGTTTCGGAGCGGGAGGAGCCTCGATTGCGTAAGGCCGACCGCGCATTTCAATTGCTCACCGTCATGGCTTTTACCGAAGCATCAATAGTGGCTTTGAGATCTTCCCAAGACAAGGGTTTGGATTATCTCGACCTTCGGGCCTTCTGGTGGCGGCGAAGCTCCGTCCCACCGATCATGGAGCAAACATTGCCGTGGCCTCCGTGCGTAACTAGGCCGGGAGATTTGCTGGAGTAGATGACATAGTAGTCAAACTTTCCCCGAGGGTTCTCCAAGGGTTCCGACCGTGGGATCACCAGTATTCATACCTCTTTTTCAGCTTTTGCCGAGAAGATAGCTTCTTCTTTCGTCGAGGACGGCCCTCGTTCATCGCATCCTCGAATTCCATTTCCAGACAAGCACCGCAATCGCGCACGTCCCACCGTACGTGTTCGTTGTTCGGCGGTGGTACCGGACCTCGTGGAGGCCGGATGGGCAAGACTTTCCTCCTGGGAAGGTCTTGTGGCCTTACGTCATAATCCGCATGGCTCGTGACGCAGGGTAACAAAGTTGACTTCTCGGGAGACAATGAGAGATGTTAGAGGCCGTAGGAGTAGTCATGGCTTGGGAAGCCCTGTGTAGTTCAGCGGCTAAGGTTCCGAAGTGGTGCATGGCACCTTCGATCCAGGCTTGTTGCTCACCTTGACGTTTCTCAATAGCTATGAGGACCCGCCAAACTTCTTCCAATGTTGGGAAATTTCTGGGGGTAAGGTCCCGTTCTCATCCTCATATCCACCGACTTGGCCA